>JAGKQL010002609.1:0-32357 GCA_018398635.1 Cyprinodon brontotheroides | reverse complement strand
CCAAAGATTTGTAATATGGATAGACTTTGACTTCCTGCTTTTATGCTGTGCTTCATACTCATTACTTTCTTGACATCTGTAGGGAAATATATAAGTAAACTCCACTGAATCAGTCATGTTTTCTAAATCATAAATGATAAGCTCAAGTGCTGCAATTATTACTTGGTGTGAGCAGCTAAATCACCTTGGTGATTATAAATGTGATAACAGCAGACTGTTCAGTTTCATTAAGTTTAACATCTTCAATATCTCCCACATTTGCTCTCAAAGTAAATTTTTAACTTATCTTCACTGAAGTTTAAAACTCCTTCAACAACAACCCTCCTTATCCGTACTCAGGTTGGATTAAACGCCCTTCTTTTGTGAACATCGATTTTAGGGCATCTTTTCTATAAACTCTCTGTTAACTGCAGATAAAGCGATAAAAATGTATTTCAAAGATATTTACATTAATAGTTTTACACCTAAACCTAGTGGTTGCCTTTTCCACCCTGGAATGTCACGCTTAGCAGATGAGATGTCAGGAATGAGTTCTAAAATGTAGTTCTGGGAGGCAGTTGGAGAGCTTGGATCTCTCAAAATGTTCTCCACAATCATTTCAAATTCTTGTGTTATAGACTCTGGAATGTTCTCTATAACAGCCGGGTGGACCACTGCTCTTCGTATTTCAGGTCCTCCATCTTTGCCCATTGCCTCCCTCTGACCTTTACCCGGGACCCTCAGGTGTTGTCAATTTTGGTCCATGCAGGATTGACTATTTGTGAGATATGAAAACTGGATGAGTAACAACTTTATTTCAAGAACAAATAATATAGGTCCTTTTTGAGGCAAAGTTGATTATGAACTGTATTATGGTAGGCCAGGGAAATATTGAGAAGCTGCTGTCTAAATGATGATGCAACCTGTTTCAAAATGGAAGAGATTTTAGCAACTTAGTAATTTGGCTTTTGTACCTTTTGCTTCAGTAATGATGGTGAGACAGCAGACTGCTTCTGGGTAATGTTGAAGAAATGTTTTTCCAAATCATGACGAACGCTCTCCAGGGCTGCTTTCTTCTCAGTTACGTAGCCCACAACAGGTTTGTTTGCAGGTTTGGAGATTACAGCAGGAAGTTTGGGTGATGTCTTATCTTTTCCATATAGTGCTACGCCCAAAGATTTGTAAAATGGATAGACTTTGACTTCTTGCTTTCTTATGTTGTGCTTCATACTCATTATTTTCCTAATAGCTGTGGGATGAAGTAAAAAGTCACACTATATGTTTTCACATAAGTATCTGTCACACTTGCAACAATTAAAATGTAGGGAAGTTAAATTACCTTTACAGTCCTTAAATGTGATTACAGCAGACTTTTCAGCTTCATTCAGTTTGACATCTTCGACATCTCCACCTTTACTCTCAAAGTAGAGGTGCAGCATGTCTTCACTGCAGTCTGAAAACCCTTCAGCAACAACCCTGTTTGTCGCCTCAAGGGGTCGGATTGAAAAGCCCTTCCTTGTGAACATCCTATTTTTAGGCATCTTTCTATAAACTCACTGTTAACTGTGGATGAAAGGTAATAATCATAAAACAAAAACATATTTCAAGGTGTTGTGAATATATTTGTTACCTGTTCCTTTCTAATACAACAGCAGATGAGATGTCAGGAATGAGTTCCAAAATGTAGTTCTTGGCAGCATTCGCAGGGCTTATATCTCTCAAAATGTTCTCAACAAGCATTTCCAAGAATTCTTGTGTTACGGACTCTGAAACGCTCCCTAAAACCGTCGAGGTGGAACACAGCTCCTCATCGCTGAATCTCCATCGCTGCTCCTTGCCTCCCTGTGTCCTTCATCCATGGATTGTGTTCCTCACAAGCTGACCATTTGTTGGTACCTGTATGACTGACTGTGAGATATGAAAGTTGAATGATCAGGAACCTATTTTCCAAAAACAAAAAATATCATTCGTTTGAGACAAAAATCAGGTTTTCTGGGCAGATCTGTCCCGTAATTAGAAATTTTCCTGGGTACTCTGTCCATGCTGTCCATGCAGAGCATAATTTGGCGCTGGCAGACCTCGCCAGGCGCATCAAGCATAAACCAAGCTTATGGGTTGGATTTTTTTTTTTTGCAATGCAAGCTTGGGTAAAATCTTTAAAAAAAAGTGATATTTCACTTTTTGTCAAAATATTTAAGGCCATGAATATTGATGATATTGATATTATTTGCAAACCCCTTGTCAGGACTCCTGTCTGTGTGTTTGTTTTTGTGTTTGTCTCCCTTCCACCAACAGGAAAAACCTGGTTCCGGTCCGCCTCCTCACACACCTGCTGATGGTTACCTCATTAACAGAGTGCTCTTAAGCTGCTGACTGCCACTACCTCGGCGCCAGAGTTTTGCCAGTTTTTGTACTCTAGCCAAGCTGAGTTTCTCTGGAGGTAAAACTGAGTTCTTTTCTCCCTGAGTTTTAACTTTGTTTTTGTTTTTTGCCTCTCGGCAGGAAGTCATCCTGCAAACTGGACCTTCCGGGACCTCCCTCCCCAGGAGGGATCAACTGAGTCTTAAACTGGCCAGGGGATCCCAAACAGAGGAGGTTTTGGATCCAGTCTCCTTTGAGGACATGGAATATACTCTCTGAGCAGGGAATCATCTTCCCGCACGACCTGGGCAAAGTGCAGCTGGGAAATCTGGGTGGCAATCAGCGTCTCCGTCCCCTACACCGTCCGGTTGGTAAACCCTGTTCTGACCTCCACCAAATCAGACATACACTGGAAAACCCACACACAGATAGGAGTCAAGGATCCTTCACTTCTCTGGAATGCGTGAATCAACAATCAGATCCTTTTCCTTTAAAAAGATCAACAAATCAAATTTCCCACTGAGCCTGAACTAACCAGTCTGTCTTCCCTACCGCCTTCAATTCATTGTGAGCGAGAGTTCAGGGGAAAACTTAGGCTTAACATCTTCAATAAAAACCCCTCAAACTTCTCATCTGTGTCTCTCTGTTTGGACTTCTGTATTTTTGGGTCAGACCTTAATTAAATCATGACACCCCTATAATAAGATTGCAAGAAAAGTGTTTTAGTATTGATACTATAAAGATTTGAAAAATTAAATTCAATTATTTAAAAATAAATACATTGCATATCAAATAGTAGATAATACTTTAATAGGTACTTACCTTTTTTCTGCTTTTATCAGATAGGTCCTGTTTTAAGACAAAAAGTAACACATATTTTAATATTTCTGTTTTATAAAATATTTTATAACTTTTATATCCAGCAAAATTCATTTCAACTAGTTAGCAAATGATCCGGTAAAGGTAATATTTGAAATAATAGAAAACATTATTTATAATATGCTCTCAAGCACACAAAAGTGAAAGGACAAAAGCAGGAGTGACATCATGCAGGAATTCATACTGGAATTCTGATCAGTCATTTGACTTCCAGTAAATTTTAAAAACTTTGCAGGGCAAGGTCTCCTTCTTTAGTGTTTTAACCATAAAAGACAAAAACAAGGTGTTTATCGGTCTTGGCAGATCAGGTCAACATAAATATACATGGATGGATTTGATCATTAATGTCTCCCAGTATTGGAAATGTCAAACATGTTTACAGCATTTGCTGGTGCGTCATCAACCTTTTAATTATTACTGGAATAATTATTCAATGGTACTACACATTGCAAGACTCAAATATAAAAACCCACATTTTGCTAAACGAGGTTACCGTAATAAACTTTTACACTCACCGCTGCCCTGAAGGAAGGCCGAACTGTCGGTTTTAACACTCCTTCGTCCAAATTGATCTGGTGATCCTGTTTGGTCAGGACATTTTTTCTGGTCTGAGGAAAACAGTCCCGTCCAGAAGGTTTTACTGAAGTTCTGTCATGAAAATATTCTGGGACTTACCCAGCTCGCTTCCTCTTGGAACGCGCAGTGCAGTTGTGCTGCCAGGCTCATACTCCCACCTCTCTCCTCCTCCATTAGACTTCTTACTCTGAAAATACTTTATTAATTATTTTTCACTCTCAATGAGTTGTTTTCTCGAAACTCCACTAGAACAGGGTAGAATAGTCCTCCGCCATTATACTGGCCTCCCACACTCTGTTTGGTCAGTCTGACCAAACAAGTGAACAAATGAAACCTTCACTTTGGTTCTAATAACAAAAAGAAAGAAAGCAGCTGTGGGAATGTTACACAAAAATAGGCACGGCAGGAAGGAAGGATATAACTGGAACTAGCTGTTTAACAGGTTTATCTACATTCTCATCAGGCAGCTGATGCTCAGAATTTACTCATGGCGTGAAGCCAAGGAGGCACCAAAGTGAGGCATTGTTTAACTCAGAGTTAGTAATAATTTATCTCTGTCAAACCATTCATACTCATTTCAAAACCAAAGTTAAAACTGAGGGAGAAAACAGGCTGAGCGGCATGTGGTCCCAGCTATACTACTGACACATGCCAGGAAATCTAAGATGCCAAACACCGTGCCAACAATACTTTTAGATCATAAGACCAAACACGCCTCTCACAAGATGGCTGACACACACACTTTCGGGTGGCAGTGTATATAAAAAAGTGAGTTTGGACTGGGAGAAGCGGGAGAAAAACACAAAAGAAGGTGACAGAAAAACAAATTTACCATGATGGGGTGGCAGTTGCTACATGAAAAAAGACATAATTTGAATGTTTTGCAATAACTTTTTGCAAAAATTGTTCCAAACCACATTCTGAACCATTAAAATTTAGGGACCCAAACCAAACTTTGTAGTGGTGCACTTTTGCAGAAAAAAAGCATATCCACTTTTGCAAGCATATCCACCCGCTAGCGGTAAACATATAGGAATATGGACATTGAAATAAACCAAATACATGTAGCTATAAATTTGCAAATTCTACTCACCCAGTAAAGATACCCCATTAAATGATAAGATTATTACCTTGTTGTTGTTCCAAGGGATCATCAGCTGCAATAAAACTACACAAGGAACTGTCTTGCTTTATCATGTGTAAAATTCTGACCCTTCCTGACAACTTCTGACCCCTCCTGATGCTTCTTTGAAGTCAAACAATAAAATAAGAGGATAGGAATGTCCTGGCTTAGGGGGGCCGAACCCGCGCTGAATATTCAGAAAGTACGCTGCGATTTCAGTGTTTTCCCCACTTTATTTCGCGCCTAATAAGGGGTTGGTATTATTGGCGGTAACTTACTGAACTGGGAGTCGACTGTTTCCATTTGCCCTCATTTTGCTTCTATCCCCTGGTAATCCCAGTGGCGCTCCAAAATATGAGCGCGCGACGGAAATTAATGGTTGATTTTGGGTTTTATTGGGATATGTGGTGCAAGGGTTTTATCTAAAAAGAGTTTGAAACGGAACACTGGTTTTATGAAGTGTGTGTGTGAATGAGATTAGGTTATTTTCTTTTGTTGTTCCTTTCTTTCTCTGTTTTTGTCCTGAAGTTTATGTCCTAAAGGTGGCTTGATAGCCTTTTGAGGCCTTGTGATGCCTCATTGTGGTCACATGATGTAGGGGCGGCCATTTTAGGAGTTTTACAATCCCTTGTGTGTCCCTGCAGTATCAGCCCCACCATTCCCTTTTGGTCATATGATAGGCGCAGCCATTTATGAGTTTTACGACCCATTGTGCTACCTATCAGGCCAAGTCAAGTTGAAGTATCACCTGGTTTATTCATGGAAAATACCGTTTAGTTCGACAGGGTCAAGCCTCTCATCAAAGAGACAATCTCAGCCTTAAATAGGCACGGCTGATGAAAGACTGAAATTCATTCACATGAAATTGAACAATACCTCATTTCAATTTAAACACACATTTTCCCTTTACATTTTTTATTAACATTTTCTGTTTTAAACATACATCCAACACCATAGAAATCCCACAAACTATGTACACAAATCCCCCTATATTTTCCAATGCCTCTCCCACAACCTAGGATTTGTCCAAACACCCTGGAGAAAACGCAGAAAAAACAGGTAAGTTACTTTCTTGGTACTGCAAAACTTCTCCTGCACTCACTTTCAACAGGTTTTACTCTAGTATTTGCTGAAGTTTCCAAAACAGTAACTAGTTATGTTGAGATGAATTCTCATGAGGCAATGAACTGTTTAGGCAAATTGCTTGAACATGTCACCACCTACTGGTGGAGTGCATAACTACAGTTAGCAATATAATATGAGATGTTTGCAATTGTTTTTCTTGTTTTTTGTTTTTCTGAAATGCACAGCCAGAAGGTTTCTTTTTAGCATAAATGTCTAAGAAGAGAAAAATATTTTAAGGTTAACTGTTTTTCTGTAAATTTTGTGAAGTAAGCTCAAGCAGACAGTTAAAGTCATTGTGCAACTAGGGCAATGATGAGCACAATGAAAGCTTTGGTTTTAATCCGGTGTGAAGTTATGGTTCAAACCTATATTTTGATTAAACCAACCAATCTAATTTGGCAGCGTTTTTACCCAATCTATATTGGTAAAATGGCAAGCCAATACAAATTGGTCACATTGGTCAAAATACTCATTAAGCAGTATTGCAACTTTTAAAAGCCTAAACCAGTTCTTGAACCAACTACCATTAGATTGGAAAGCAAAGTCTTACAGATGATGCCACTTGGAATAGTAACTGCTCCTCAGAAACCAACACTAGTAAATACTAATATTAAAACTTAATTCAGTGGCCTGCTCAGATTCTGATTATTATCAGGGCTGCGATGTTAACCATCGCCCGATCTCCCGGGGCAAGTAGTTTTGTGATTGTTGGGAGCGTACAATTTTTTAATCACTCAAATTGCTTTAAAATCACGACATTCGATGAAAACGACCCAGAAGCATTGCCGGCGCCATTTTTGTTGTTTTGTACAATTATCGCGTGTTTTGAAAAAGCAGGGTGATTTGAAAAAAGCCAGGTGATTTTCTGCCAGATGGTCGTGATTTTTGTCCACCTAGCGGTAATTTTGATGTAGTTACCAAAGCGAGTAACTGACTGCATTTTATTTTGTCAGGGAAAACTAATCCTGAGTCAGTTAAAAGTCAGGGAATTCTGAAATTATCTAAGACTGTGGAAACCCTGTATAAAATACCTATGTATAATGATTCTCTAGAAAAGTCACATTATATTAATAGTATTATCTTGTATAAGCATACTGTGACTCTAAAATAAAGATTTATTCATTTCGTGACATTGACTTCTGTCTTGTGATTTATCTTAAGTTTTTAACCTGTCAAGTTTTGTTTAGATTTTTAACATTACAATTTATATTTTTCCAAACACAAAAACAAAGTTTAAAGCAAAGTTTAGTTTAGTTTTTAAGTTTTAGTTAAACTTAAAAAATACTGAATTACAAAAAACATTTAAAAAAAACATACATGTTTCATTGATATATATACAAAAATGAATATTAGGAACCATATTTTTCAAACATTATACTGGGCAAGTAAAAATTGTTTCTGGGCAAATGAAATGTAGAAAGTCACTTTCGAAGGGCAAGAGGTAAAAATCCTTAACGTCAACCCCTGATTATAATGTTTACTCCAACTAAATTTGTTTTAATAAACTAGATTGGTTGTTTTTACAACCAATCTATTCTTAGAATCTGTCCAAACGGTATCAAACTAATTCTATCAAAATAACCACAGCTCTACGACAAAGTCCCACATCTTGACTGAATACTGAGGCTGTTTCAATGCCTGTTGAAGTTCGTGGGCGAGCTGAACCACTTCCCGAAGTGGTCACGTGGTATGGCGGGGTAGCGAGGCTTTGGACATCAGCGATTTTGGCCCCTCCCCTAAATGAAGCAAGCCTCAATACCCGCTTCGCAGAAACACGCCCTCCACTACTCGACACACATTCCTGAAAGTCTTGGCTCATCTCATACTAACAGTAAAACTTGCTTGCTCTAAATTCTCTTTTCCACTGACAGCCACCACAGTTCTTATTGGGGAACAGCTGTGTAGAGCCTGGAACAAAAAGTTACATACTAATTATTACGATGCTCAATAAATATCCAATAGTTTAAAATCCTTGTGTGCAAATGGTTCTTTATGTGCAAATCCATGCTTAAAGTGCATAATGATAAATAAAGTGTCATAGTGCTAACTAAGCAGCTTTTTTAATAAAGCACAAAGGTACCTTTAAAGTGCTACGAGTTATTTACATAAAAATAGCCCCAATAATGAAGACCTCTTCATTACAGATGTCTTTGAACTGACTCAGTGATCTTGTGACCTAGATTCTGAGGGTAAAGGGTGATGCTTGGACTTATAGTTCAAACCAAAGGCATATAAATATTAATTTTCCCTTTTTTGAGGGATTCACAGTTTTTTTTATTTTATTTTTGTTTGTTTGTTTGCTGCTCTCCAATATAATCCTCTGTGCAGAAGAGCAGCTGTGAATTAGTGCTGCAGGACTCATAGTCCACCTAACAACCTCAGACGTTAGATTCCCACTAATTCTTCACTATCTTACTTTTAAGCCTTGATGAGTTTGTTTCCCTTAAACCGTTTGTTTGTGATAGACAGAGAAAGACTGATTTTATAATTATGAAAGTCTTCTGCAAGCTTTGTGCGACAGCTGCAGAATAAGGTGCAGCAGGAAGAAAGATTTTCAGCCGACATGTAACTTGAAATAGCAGTTCAGCTGGTTTGTACTGGTCCACGCGCTCACTCAGAGATTTAACTTTCAGTTTTTCCACTCCCGACGTTCTGCACCAAGGAAGGTAAGCTCTGTGATTCTCTATATAGACTTTTTTAACTGAGAGTATTATTTTATGATTTATGCAGAATATATTTAAAAGAAACTTAAATTGTTAATAAGTAATGTGTGAACATGACTTAAAGTGTTTGCTGGTGTTTAAGGCCCCGTCCTAACCGCATTTTTTTTTTTACACGCATGCGTCATAGCGTCGCCTCTAAACATGCATGCGCGACACAGTATCACAACAACAATGGCGCCGTACTGTGTTGAATGGTTGCTGTTCATGCTACTCACCCTGCTGTCGGGCTTACAACAGAATCTTCTTCTTCTGGAATATCTCCAGGAAGAACAGAGCAATATCGACCACATAGTTCAGCACCTGAATTTGACTGAACCACGAAAATGGACCCGCAGGGCAACCATGTATAAATATTAGTGCGCATGCCCAACATTTCGTCGCCTATTTTTGCTTTGGCACCACAGCGCCACTTACAGGCCTGGCATACATTTTGCAGCGTTTTCATGCATTCGTGTGGACGCTCACATTTATTTTACGTCCGTCTTTACGGCAAACGTTTTGGAAAATATTAGCGTTTCGTGTTCGTTTTGACTTCGTGTGGATGGGGCCTAAGAATCACTTCTAAAAACGGAGACGAAGATGAGTGTCATGATTTATTTTAGGATCTGACTCAAAATGCAGAGAACCACTCAGGGAGCAAGGCAAAGGTTTAAACAGGTTTATTGTGGTAAGGGTTGTGGGGTTGGATCTGGTACTCAGAGGGCTGGTGAACCGGAACTGGAAGGGAGGAGGGAAGTTCACAGAGGTGAGTTCAGGTCCCGTAGGAATCCTGGATGCCGTAAGGATAATTCTAGTGAGGGACTCACGTTTGGGAGGGTTCTCCTCTCGCTTCGAATCCAGTTTGTTTGGGTAACCTAGTAAGAGGGGACTCGGAGAGCGGACAGGTAGACCTTCGTTGGACCCAGAGGAGTATGAGAGGACTGTCACTCAGAAATCCAGGAGAACTTCAACGGAACTTGTGGAGGTTAATCCCCTGCTCAAACAATCCTTCCAGGGGAAGAAGGACAAAGATCCAGCTTGCTGGCCTTGGGGCACCAAAGGCTTCCCCCAGCAGAGCTGGAGGAGGTGTTTGGGGACAGAGAAGCCTGGGAGTCTTTTCTGAGACTGCTAACCTGGTGACACGTTCTCTGATAAGTAGAGGACGATGAGTATGAGGAATACCATGTTCTTTCTGCAAACAGTCCTTTAGAAATCACATTAAGTTGAATCTTTGTGATGTTTTATACTATGCTTTTCCACAGGATTGGTAGGAAATCATGCCAGATAAACTAGACATTGTCCTTAATGAAGCATCAGTTACCATTGTGAAAAAATGTGGAGATGCTCTGTGTGAAGTCCTTCAAAGTAAATTTGAATGTGTTGCCACCAGCGAGGGTGTGGAGCTGGAGAATAGGAGCAGCACTTCATACCAGAGACGACCACCAATCATTTCTCCAGAGAAGAGATTTGAATTTAGGATGCCTTCAGGTGTAAAGGTGTCTGTCTGGAAAGCTGATCTTATCAACTTCCAAGCTGAGGCTGTTGTGAATGCAGCTAATGAAGATCTAGGGCACCATGGAGGCCTTGCTCAAGCTCTATCCAGCGCTGGTGGCCCTCAAATCCAAAAAGAAAGCTATGAGTATGTTAAAAAGCATGGTAAAGTAAAAACAGGGGATGCAGTTGCTTTGCATGCAGGGTCTCTGCCATACAAGAAAATCATCCATGCTGTTGGTCCAAGACTGGGAATGAGTCCTGCCCCTCATGAGCTAGAAGCAGCAAAACATTTGTTGAAGAAAACCATCCGGAGTATTCTTCACAGAGTTGAAGAAAAAAAGCTTGTGAATGTTGCCATTCCTGCCATAAGCTCTGGAATATTCAACTACCCTCTGCCAGAATGTGCCCACACTATAGTGTCTACTGTAAAATACCATTTAGACAACCTGCCCTCTCATCGACGGTTTCTTCAAGAGATCTTCTTTGTGAACCACGATGATCCCACAGTGCAAGCAATGGAGAAAGCATGCCATCAGATATTCAACCCTCACCAGCATCCGTCTTATAGCCAGACTGCAGCAAAAAATACCAGAAGTGCTGCCAGAACCCCGCCATCTTCAGTCCAGATTGGAAATGTCATTCTGACACTGAAGAAGGGTTTCATTGAAGATCAAAAGGTAAGAACTGACTCAACATATTTATTTTCTTTCACATTAAGCCATAACCTGACTCCACCAGATGGATTTGCTCCGTATATCCAGCTGGAAACCTTCCGTTGAAGTAATTTTAGGAAGGGGCAAAAATACTGGTTAGCTGATTGGCCTATGTTGGTGATAGACGGGCCAAATAAACTAATCAATGAAGCATATGACGTACTAACAGAGCGACGACGAAGAGGAGCCAATTGATAGATCAAACTCTTGTTGAAACCAGTCGGGAGAAGAGCAAAAACATCTTTTCCTCTGAGAAAAGCCTCCAGAGCAGTGTTTTGCTCTTCTTTCAGTGAAGAAATACTCTGTAATTCCAATAAAACTTGCTCGATAGCCACGCTAACGCTAGTTTCATCGGCTGAAGCTGCCATGTTCTTTAGACTGAACTGTCGCGCTTCTCGTTGAGTCACACCTCAACCCGCCTCAAAGCCAACGCTGATTGGACGTTCGTTTGGTGAACGGCTCCAAATTTTCTTTAACGGAGAGTCTCCAGACTGATCTGCGAGTGAAACCTTGAAAGCTTGCGAGATCAGGATGGTCTCACGAGGCTAATTAAGCCAGGCATACACTGTATGATTTATTTCCATTTTCCGACTGATTTTTCAGTCGTGCGAGAATTTTTCAACCAGACCGACTTTCAGCCTGATCGTTCATCATGTAGTGTATAGGGGGTAACGAGGGGCGATCAGCCTCTCACAGCCACCTACCGATCAGGAATCGTAAGGTCAGGAGAAATACAATCAGCCATCATAAGGTCGCAGAGTGAGAACATGCATCGTGAGCTGTGAAATTTTAAACTCTGTGGTTTCGTCGTTTTAGCTGTAGCTGCGTGCAACGATTGGTAGCGCCACATTCTTACATGCGCTCCGGACTTGTGTTGAGGGATACAGCTTACGGCCTGGTAGATCGAAACCTCATTATAATTAAAATTGTAGGAAGAAGTGCATTAAAGTTTATCTTCAGCAAAATTAAATTAAATCCTTTTTTGTTGTTGTTTCTTTAGACAGATGTGATTGTAAACACTGCAGCAGAGGATAGAAATCTGAGCACTGGTCAAATTTCCAGTGCTATATTGAAAAAAGCTGGCTCTAAGATACAAAAGGAAATGTTTACAGCGAAAAGGACAGGTAATGTCATCTGCACAAAAGGTTATCAGCTGAACTGCAAAGAGGTATTTCACACGATTTGCACTGTAAAGGGCAGCTATAAAGAAACGTTTGAAACAGCAGAACAGGTAATAGTCTGTCATTCTTTGGTATTTTACTCTAAATGAGGCTGATTTGCCGCTTGACTTCTAGTCTGTCTAATCCCGTACAACAGATACTTTGTGACGCAACATGGGAGTGTTTATTGAATGCACAAAAAAGTTGTCACAACTCAATCTCCTTTCCTGCCATTGGCACTGGAAACCTTGGATTTCGTAAACAGGAATCAGCCTCCATCATGTCAAAAGCTGTGGCTCAATTTGCAGAACAGAATCAAAGAAAGTTGGACGTTTTCTTTGTCATTCATCCATCTGACAATGACACATATGAGGTATTTTTGTAAAGCACTTTAAATGACAGAAACAATGAGTTTTTTATCCTGTTGTGTGAAACATGTCTGAACATTTCTGAAGTGTTTGATTAAAAAATATAAATCAGTTGAAAGATGGTCTTTTGCTTAAAAAGGTTAGCTGCACTAACCATACAACATCAGTTGGATATCTACTGTATGACTGCAAGTATTTAAAAAGCAAATTATTGGAACTTTTTTTTTACAGGCATTTGAAGCAAAGATAAATGTTCTCCATGAAAAAATATCAAGCTTCATGTTGGCAACAGGTAATTAATATTTCCTCGTAAAACATCTGTGTATTCATATCTTTCAATGTTAGGAACTTGATGTTTTTTTTTTACATGTGTCAGTAGGGACTTCATATCAGCTGCAACAGCTGTGTTTTATACTTACTTTACACAAAGTACCATCTTTGAAATAGCATTCTCTCAGACTAATTTGGGATTTAAAGGTTTATACATTGTTGTACTGTTACTCCTTGGCGCTTTAGCCAGCGTCAGGTCAGGAAACACTCTCTTAACGCTGGCATACGCGAAACTTTCTATGTCATGTCCGAAACTAATGTCCAGTAGCAGCCTAAGCTATGCATAATGCAACCGGTGTGTCCTGGGGGGTGCCCAAAGGCTTACGCAGTCACTTTTAATGTGCTTTCTAACTGCAGTGGGTTGCTTGCCTTTATTATGCATTGTAAAATGCAATGCAAAATGTAACCTAAGTGAAGGGTTTCAGGAATTTTTGTTGTTTTGTTTTAGATGTTTTTTATGGTAAGGTATTTAAGTCAAAGTTCAAAAAAATCCACTGACTTGCTTCCACTTACAGTTTAAGGAGGTATTGTTCACCGGCTATAGCACCTACCCGCTCCAGCCGGTGAACAATACCTCCTTAACGACTGACCCTTAACCATCATAGACAGGTTTCAGGTATTACAGGCTAACAATGGAACCAAACGACCCACTCCTCGGTTTCAATTTGCATGTTTCCAAGCAATACAAGGCCTTGTCTATATTAGTGTTGCGCCGATGCCATTTTTTGGCCCCGATACCGATACCCGATACCTGGCTGTGCAGTATCGGCCGATACCGAAACCATAATAATGTAAATTTTTTGCCATCATGGCTTTGTCAAGCTGCTGCCTACCTCTGTGAAAGCTTGAGAAAGCTTCCTGGAGAGGTGGCGAAACGTCTTCAAATCTTGGAAACCAAGTCCAGTGGATTTTTTTGAACTTTTACCGAATGACTATGACCTGGATGACTGAGAATCTTCATCAGTATATTAGTTTAAGGAAATTTAGATGTTTTTTATTTCCTACATCTATTTACTGCTGTGTAGATTTCTTTGTTCAATTGTTGGAAAGGTTGGTCTGGCGTCCGTGTAAGTGGGGAACTTTCTTCTTAATCACAGACGGGTTTCAGCAAGAAACCACTGTTGTCTATGATGGACTAAAATGTAAAGTCATGAGAACATTTAGGAAATTAAAAGATTTTCAGAAGCAGTTGTAGTTTTAGGAAAAATTCCTACTTCTAATAACTGAACACTATCCTTGAAGTGATAATTTTGTGTTTAAAACTTGTTTACCAGCATCAGGGCCTAAAGGTGACTCCCAAACCAGCAGACCTCCAACACCAAAAATCTCCCTTCATGGTTCTTCTGATGAATCAAAAATCGAAGCTAAAAAGTGGCTAAGTGACCTATTTCAATGTCGTGCCGTCATCAGGATTCAAAACAACTTCATCTCACACTTCAGTGAACAAGACCATATGCAGCTGTCCAAATTAGCTGTCCCTGAAAAAGGATTGTCCATTGAGGAGTCTTTCTCTCAGGGTCATGCATGTATAACAGTAATGGAGAAATCAGGGAGAGATGTTGCCATTGCCACATTGCAAGTGGAAGCAATGCTCTGCAAAACCCAAAAGGAGTTTATATCAGAGGAAGAGCATCAGCTGAAGATGTTGTCAGGCATCGACCTTTCTATGGAGAGGAGAACAGTTAATCCAACAAGCCAACAGTTTTACAACAGATTACAGCATTTCAAACCTCTAGGTGTATCGGTAGTTAAGGTACAGCATATACAATATCTAACATAATTTTTATTTGATTAGTCACATTTTTAAATGCATGCTTCGATATTCATAGAAGTATTTCATTTTCAGGTTGAAAAAGTGGAGAATTGTGCTCTAAAGGAGATGTTCGACCTGAAGAAGAAGCAGATTGACTGCTACAGACCTAAAACTATGTTTCAACGCATCTCTGCCCAGTTCTGTGGGATGATCAGCCGAATTGGATTCCAGGCTGAGTGTGCACCACCAGAAGGTACTTTTGTGCATTTATATTATTTAAGATTT
Source organism: Cyprinodon brontotheroides (assembly GCA_018398635.1). Taxonomy (NCBI): domain Eukaryota; kingdom Metazoa; phylum Chordata; class Actinopteri; order Cyprinodontiformes; family Cyprinodontidae; genus Cyprinodon; species Cyprinodon brontotheroides. The sequence continues at coordinate 17,509 of JAGKQL010002609.1, read as the reverse complement.
AATTTAAAATCTTTCAGACTGTCATGTGTTTTCCTGGGGACAGGCCACCATCTGACTGGGTGGAAAAAAAGATTGAGGTTCAAGGTCAAATTATGGTCAAACAATTAAATCTGCAAAGAGAAAACAAAGCTTATCTTGAAGAGTTTGGAATGAGGTTATATTAGCTCTTACTAATTTAGTACAATGGGAAAATGCATGGACAATTAACCAAAGGGAATCCATGAAATTTTGTTTGGTAAAATAACATTTCAAAAACTTGTTTTTTGCTATTTAGAAACCAGTTTCTTGGGTATTTTACACAAAGAACAAAACATCTTTAAGAATTTACAGAATTTATTCCAATCATCTTTAACTAAAAGAGTGATAAAATAAGAGAGATGGTCTTTTAACTTCTTTTTTAGTCCTGTTTTCTTCTTGCCCATTAACGGTGGGACAGCAGAATGGCACAGCCCTACTAAATGTTTTCCAATTTATCTAAAAATACAACAACTAGCAAAGAGGTAGTTCTGAAAAAGTCACAAGCTGTAGTATCCTGCCTTTCTCCCCACAGTACAACATTACCATATAAGGTGATTCCAGACCCTCTCTGGTCATCATATAACATAATGAACTGACATGCATGAGTTTGGTATCAGTTAATTGTAGTATATCGTTGTAAATATTAATTGTTGTATTTTTTTACACATTTTTATTGATATACTAACTTAAAAAAATGGTAAAGTTGGACATTTAATATGATGGAATTATCTCCAACACAATCAGGATCTAGTCTGTCAATAGCCTACAAAATGAAGAAAAATGAAAGAAATATCAGCATGAAGCACACCTGCTGACAGGTGTGTGTGCAGCTGACCGATGTCAGTTCACAGTGACAGTTTTTTCGTCGTTACCGGAGCCACAATCTAATCCTCCTTCAGTCCCGTCCTGACTCTCCTGGACATTTTATGTGTTCTGTGATTTTCCTCTTTTCATTTCTAACTGGCTAAAAAAAAGCTAATGAAGTTGGATAAGTTACCTTCCAGCAGGAAGGAGGATGTCTGATGCGTTTTATTTTTGTTTTCCATTTTATTTTGTGAATTTTATTGTTTTATTCACAGTATAAATCTTACAAGTGACAGATACAAACTGTCACGTTAGTCCAAGTTCTCCTTTAAGACACATATGGTGACCAACATTCTTGGTTACCTGCAAACCGAGACATTACAAAATATTTAAAATAATGAATAATTAAAAATGAAAATACAATAATAATTAAACATTTAGCATCTAACCAGGGTGTTTTATGCATTGAAATAATATATTTTTTGCTTATTTCACCAATTATCCTTCTTAATACCTCCACAGAATAACCTTTACCTTCCAGCAGTTCACATGCTTCAAACCGAGCCTGGATTGTGCTGTTTTAAATATTGTCTTCAAATCTTCCAGATTATTACATTTGTCAATCTCCAGTCTTATTGATGCAGTTATTTTCACCATGACATAGATTCTTGATATTACATCAATCCATTCTTCCACTGTTGGTGTAAGAGTACTACGCCATCTTCTGGATATTGCTTTTTTAGCAGCCAGTAGCAGTATTCTCAGCATTTTGTCATCATTCCCTCTTTTTAAATTTAGTTTGTCCCATTCCCATGATACATAAATTCAAAACAAATGGGAATTTTTTAATTTTATCACCTCTTCAACTACTCTTTTTTTACAATACAAAGTTGCTTTATTAATGGGCAACCAGAGGATATATGAAAGTTATCAGCTTTTCTGGCACCATAGGATCGCGAGCACTGGGTATACCTTATTGTGTTTTCCAGCCACACTCTGCCCAAATGAGTTTGTTTGAGGTTTATTCTTTTATACATCATGTGCATTGTTACTTTGTTAGCCAGATAGAGAGAGTAGATGGCCTTCCTTCACATTGTGGATGTCACTTTGTGTAAGTGGGTCATCTAAATCAGGACAGCCTTCTTGTCTTTTAAAGATACGCAGGATATGGGCACATCTTGGAGCCGGACTGATAGAGGAGAGCTATCTGTAACCCTGAGGCATAGAGGCAAGCTGCATATAGGTCAAGGCATTGATGGCGTGTCAGTTTCTGACACGGACAGCTAAGCATCCACCTGATGCAACACATAGACACATGAGGTATAAGAAGCAGGAGAGGTCCTTGTTTGCGGCTCAATCTTTGCCGGACACTCGTGGACGTGATTTTCGAGCCCACAGCTGTGCAAGCTCCAAGCATTTTTCTCTGTCCTGTAACGACCTGATCTGGAATAAACTCTGTTATTTTTTAACTCCTGTTTTTATAGTCCTTTTTATATGGTTTTACCCAGTTTGAGTTAAGAGCAGTAAATAACTTGCTCCTAGGAAAAGAACTTGAAGGGAAGTCCAGAGTTGCAACTGCCTTCAGGGGGGCATAACTTCCTATTTAACAGTTAATATTTTGTTTTCCATTGATATTCAAGAATTCTCGCCCAGTCCTTCTATAGCACATTCAGTGTTATTTGCTTCAATGTCCTCCAGTATTTTATACAATTTGGATCCTTGAATTAAGAGCTTCTGTTATAACTTTTATGATGCTGTTTGGCCATGTTGATTCTGGATTCCCTTCTCTAATTTTTTGTCCCAAATAATGCTGTAATTGCAGGCATCTGTTAAAATCGTGAATCATAAGGTAGAATGTGACCTTTAGCTCTTGAAAACGCTTAGTTTGAAAAATGTTTATTTAGAATCTTCCAGTGCATCTTGGGTCCATTTTCCAATTATTTAAATATTTAAAGTGATCTGTGAGATTATATTTACTTATAATTTTATTCCAAATTTTAATAGATAAACCCAGCCATGGATTGATAGTTTGAATTAGGCTCTTAGTTTTCCATACCCTATAACAGCTTTTATTGGAGGATCTTCTATCATCTTTTCCTCAATACCTTTCCATTTTGCAGAATAATGTGAGTGAGAATAGGTATAGTGGCAATGGCAAAAAAAATCATCTTTATCACTTCAACTTTTGATGCCAAACTCAAATATGGTATAATCTGAAGGAAGATGATTATCCATGTTCGTCACTTACATGGTTTACCAGTTCTGTCCATCTCCTTAGAGCGAGGTAGAATCCAGCCGATGGTCTGCCAAACAAGATGTGGCATACGCCGCACAGAGTGAACCAGGTGCGGCAGCCCCAGTAAACAGGCAGGAGTCCGATCCAGGTCAGGGGTTCTGATCAGAACAGGAACAGGCCGATCCAGGGTTTCAAGTGTCCGACAAACAGTTCAGGCAGAACGTTCAGATAGAAACAGGCAAGCTCAGAAGTTAAGAGGCAGAACAAGGGATAGGGGCAGGTGGATCAGATGAGTGGTAATTGGCAACCATGCAGAGTTAGGCAGGTGAGTGAAATGAGCAATTAGGCCAGCTTTCAGAGTCATGATTATGACATCTTTGTTAGGTGTAGATACATTTCTTTGGATTTCTTGTGTTAACAGGTCATTTATCTGTGACTTCTTTTTTATTTCTGTCAAATGTCTTGTATTTTGAGTTTTTATGTTCTTTTTCTAGTGTTTTTAAATTCATTTGTAAACTTTGAAGCCTTTCCTATTTCATTTTCTGGGTTTCAAAAAGCAGTAAAACACAACAGACGTAATAAGATCATCAATCCTGACATAATAATGCTGAAAGCACGACTGTCAATAGCTATCTTTACAGCCCAAATTTTCAGGGATTCTATCTAAATATTGGTTGGTCGGAAATTCAACATCTCTGGACACTAAATAAAATTATCCAATCATGGTTCTACATGTACCAAGTGTTTGATCAGATAGAATAAATTATCACTCATAGAACTATCAAATTTTCTAGAAATGCTTTAGTATAAAAACAAGAAACTGCCAGTTTTTAAAACAAACCTGTAGTTACCTTTTCATTCTCAATTATAGCTACTCTTAGTGTCTCCCCTCACATTTAATTTTCTTCGGTTTTTCAGGCATGTCTGTTATTGCAGCCTGAAGTGACCCAAATCCGACTTTTTGGCCCATATGTGACCTGGATCAGATTTTTTTCATGGCAGTCTGAACAACACAGATCCGATTTTTTCCAGTCCGGTATGAGGTCCTGAATCCGATATGAATCTGATCTTTTTAAATGCGACCTATGAATGGGCTTCGAAAGTCGCGCATTCGATCCCACCTAAACGCCACTATTTCGCGCCTTTGCTGTCACCCAGAAGCGCCAAGAAATGATGGCAGATGATGATGCGGAGAGCAGTATTTTACCCTTAACTCACAGAAACATATTGGTAGCATTAGCAAAACAACATAAACAAAATATAATCTAAAACCAAAGCCCAATTTTATAGTAATAGAAGTTGTCTAGTAAAAATGATATTTCTTGTGCACATTATTTTGTATTTTCTTTTTAGAAAGTTTTGTCATTGTTTGTCTTGTAGTATTTTCTTGATGATGACTTTTGTCCCACTCATTACTGAATTACTCAAAACGCATCCAAATAGAACGCAGTAAGAAATTTAGGGAATTTTTTCAGCAACAGGTTTCCTGCATACCTTCTATCATATGTTCCATCGGATGCATACAGAGAGAATCCAGTTCTTCATGGGATTTTATGTTTATTGCCATATTAATCTATGTTTTAACATAACTGTAATCTAATTATCTGCTGTTTAATTCTCCTTTTGATCTGTTTATACTGAACCATAATAGAACAAATATTTTATACCCCAGACAGACATGTTGACATTGAACAAACAACATAGAACAGACAGACAGACAAAGAACATAAAGACAGACAGACAGACAGACACATGCCGGCTTCTAACATAGTTTGTTTATATTAATATATAGTCCTATTTAACAGATGCCCCCTGAATGTCGTGGCATTTTTTTAAGCTTCCAGCGTGTGTGTCTGTGTGTGTCAACGCCTGAACAGGCTCATAGGACAAGGAGAAAAAGGGAGGGCTTTTGTTAAGAAAAAACTTGTTTTGAAACTTTAGATGTTGTCGCATACCTTGAAAGTTCCCCTCTTGGCACCCTAATGTTTACTTGAATAACTCAAGAGCTCTGTAATAATTAACAACTTTTCTACCAAGTATGTTTCTAAACATTGGGCACAAAGCTGCTCTCCTTTCTTGTTAGGAACAAACGACTGGACATTTATTATTTTCCTTTTCCATGCAGCTCACAGTTTTTATTGAAATGCAGTAGAAGTTACAATTGTGAAGTGAAAAGCAGACGTCTTTTGCGGATATAAAGTGATCACTTTCGTTCTTTTGTCTAGTCTTTTATGTTTTTGTGACTTATTTATGCAATTATTTTCACACCTCTTTTATGTTTTTTTTCCCTTATTTAGTGACTTTTATTACCTCCTTTCATTTTGACCTCCTCCTTATGTCCTCTGGGACACTCAGGAGAGGTTATTAAACATCTCTACATTTTGTAGGGACTAGATCTTACTTTACACTGTTTTCAGTCTGATTAAATTACAGTGATTAAGCAGATCTGATTACAGATTCTGGAAGGAGGTTTGAATTTAAACAGATGTTTTTAGTGTACACTTAGATTTCAAACACACACATACAGAATCACACAGAGTCACACGTTAATACAGAATCACACAGAGCTCCTTAGACATTCATACCATTAAATGCCATGGCAATTAATCTGTTGTGCACAGAATTCTTTAACTTCATAGACCCAAGCAGCCAATATAAACTAATTTGCATGCACTTTTAACTCTTTTTAACAACTTTTGGTCTAACATCATCAACACAGAGCCAAACTGCTCTCTGTTGCTTCTTTCTCCGGAGATAAACAACAGCAACATACGAGATCTCAATACAGTCCCTCTGGACTCAGGCCTATTTTTCAACAACAACAGCCCTTCAGGCTCAGTCGAACTGCAACTCGGCGACATGTTCTAGGAAATAGAATTCCTCACTAGAATGAGATATACATATTAGTTGCATCATTCATAATGATACATCACTTATAATCCGTGACCGCCAGTTTCCACCAATTTCTATAAAGTTATGGTGCAATCTCGCTTCAGCAGATTACTATTAATCATCCAAAACAAAAATCCGAGCCAGTTCTCGACAGCTACTATTTATCTCAAGATGCCAATTTATGCTGCAGCAAACATCCAGTGGCAAACAGATAATCGTCTGATACAGTTTAAATGTGTGTCCAGCTTCCAAACAGCTTAAGTGATCTGCTTTGTATCAGTCATTAAAATAGGAGCAACTCACCGTTCTCCTGATAAAGTTTTTCTTCAGTGATTCTAAAGTTGTTCCCGGGTTCTTTTCTCAGCCAGGCCAAATGCATCAAATGTGGTGGTTTTCAATGGTCAAAAATCAGGACACCTTCAGTCGATCATCTGATTGCCCCAGGACGGGAGAGAAAGCGTTTATTTTATAGATCAAATTGACATGCTGTCCTCAGTACACGTAACACAGCGCTTCACATTTCAACAGAACACATCTAGCTTTTCTCTCAACTCCTCATTCAAATCTGGGCGTTTATATAGTTTCAACATTGCACTGTGTGGATGTATGTGCACGACTGGACGCTCTGATAACATTTCCTGGAAGTTCTTGGCTTGTGACCGGATTGCGTGCGAGTGGGCCTTTGAGTGGGCCTAATGATTTTGTTTTTCAAGACTTGTACTCGGCTTATCGCCTGTGAACACATTGTTACTGCCTGCCATTGTTATTGCCAAAATGTGTACGTGGCTCCCAGACTGCTTGCTCTGTGTTCTCAATTATTGTGAGCTTAAGGTCCGCGATGACCTGAGAACAACACAATTAAGCCTACTGAAACCATATTGAAAATATATTGTTTTATGGTTGGAAAAAGATCACTAGATAGCAGCCAGTGCTACCATCCATGTTTACTTCCGTAAACACCAAAACGCTTGTCCTGTGGCGTCATTGCATCCTCTTACTGGCATGCTTGAGGACACTTGCGTTGTGTATGACCGGCGAGTTCACACCAGCGAGATCACATACAAAGTGCATATATTTTGAAATGTAAGCGGCAGCGTAAAAAATGGGTTCTACGCCAAAAGATGAGATTGAGCATCCAAGGCCGCGGTGTGAGCGTAGCCAGGGGATTTTATCACACTAAGGCTCCCCTCATGTTTTGACCTTATCACACCTACATGGGTGTGTTATGGAGTTCAACCTTTGCTTGTCTTTTGGGGGACACCACATGAGTAGGATATTGTGCAGAGACAATACATCATGTTGGATTCCCTGGTTTGTAAAAGAAGGTGTTCCTACATTCTTCAAACTGACCACATCACTCTAAACACAACCACACAATCACAGAGCGGGATGTTGAGATCTTCATACAAAAATGCCTATGTCTGTTTGGAGGAGTTTCTATTCTTTTATTCATTTGTGTATATATTAAAAACTACTCTGGTTTCCATTTTTAGACTGTTGGTTATTTAATTGATGCTATACAAAAAGCAAAGAAGCAAAACATATTAAAAACTATTCAAATAACTTGCCAATGCATCTCATTACAGAACTAGAGTATGGAGATGGCATCTATTTTACACGCAGTGTACTGTGGCCATGAAGCTGTGGAAACAGGACAGGGACGAAAGTACTTGTACTTTGTGGAGGCTGAGGTGCTGAAAGGAGGCCGCTCAAACCAAATCTTTATGCCTCCAGTTGAAAAAGATCCCAACGCCACCTGCGATGGTGGTGTGGGATGAGGGCCTGATGTCTCTGTTATCTTCAGCTGTTACCAAGCTTTACCCAAATACATCATCACCTGTAAGAGGCTTAGTTAATAGTGAAATCTTTTGTCTGACTAGAACAGATAAAAAGTACCCTTTTTTGTATTATATGGGTTGTCAGTTTTACGTTTTATACCATATACCCCTCAGTAGATCATAGCTTTTGGCTACAACCTGACATGTTTATATAAATGCTTTTTTATGTGTATTCATGCTACTGTGCCAAGTAAACAAATAAATAAATAAATCTTTTTTTCTCCCGGGCTGCATGGTGGTACAGTTTGTAGCACTCTTGCAAGTAAGATAAGCGGGGACATGTAATTCGTATAAAAGTGTGGTTGGATGGTGGCTAAGAGAGGGAAGGTAATCCAAACAGAGGGGGTCTCACTCCCAGTAGAAAAAATAGCAGACATTGAGGACAGTGACAAGTACATCAGAATCCCACAGGCAAATGGCAACCTTGAAGAGATGACAAGGAAAGCGGCTACGGCCAAATACCTCCAACGAGTAAGACAGGTCCTAAGAAGCCAACTCAATGGCAAGAATAAATCTCGGGCAATAAAAAGCTACGCTCTACCAGTAATCAAACAGCCTGCAGGAATGATAAGCTAGGCAAAGGATGAGATACAGGCCACAGATGGTAAGACATAAAAGCTCCTAACCATGAAGGGTACCACCCAAAATCCAGCACCCTGAGACTGTACGCTGGCCATAAGTAAGGAGGCCGAGGACTAGTGACTGTGAGAGCCACTATCCAGAATGAAACGTCCAAGATCCATAAGTACATCAAGGACAAGGCTCCAACAAATGAATGCTCAGTGAATGTCTAAGAAAATGGGGAACAGAAGATGAGGTGTTGGAGGTTCCGTCATGGGAGGCCCCTATACGGGATGTAACATAACCGAAACGGCAGATATCAGGAAATCCTACCAATGGCTAGACAAAGCCGGAATGAAGGACAGCACAGAGGCACTCATCATGGCTGCACAGGAGCAGGCCCTGAGCACCAGAGCAATAGAGGCCTAGATCTACCACACCAGACAAGACCCCAGGTGCAGACTGTGCAAAGAGGCCCCTGAGACAATCCAGCTCATAACTGCAGGTTGAAAGCTTACATTGGAGCACCATAAGCAAGTGGTTGGAATAGTGTATTCCACTGTTCAGAGTATGGGTTGGGGGCCCCAAGGTCAAAGTGAAAATTTTGCAGCTACATGTCGCCTACAAAAGTTTTAGCTATCCACTCAAAGCTCACAAAAGGTGAAACAAGTGGACTTTGTCAAGTAATAAAGTCCAAAACGCTCTTAAATAAAAGAAGCCACAAAAGAAGCCAGAATCAAGACCATAAAAACCACCAAAACTATACTGTCACATAATAAAATATAAATTCTGATAGCATAGGCATCCCGATATCAAATAATGTTTGTGTTAGGCTACCCTTCTGCAACTGCAACACCCATTCCTTGCAAAGATTTGACAAAAGCACATTTCATTCTTGTCTTGTGATGTGTTTTGTTCATATACAGCTTATGAAGTGATGAGTGCAGTCACTTACTTTCAATAGCTTGCACTGCACAAGGAAAATTCAGTTCATCACGAACACAGCAGGAAAAGTAGAGTTTAGAGCACGTATTGACCTAGCATGTATAAGATTAGAGTGCACACCAGTCTTCCTACATTCTCACATTAACAATTGAGCACTGATGGTGGGAGCAAAAAAACACATCATAATAAAACAGGTAATTCTCCTCTATTTTAATTACTTAGTAGCCCACTGACTATTGTCTCACAATGCAAGACCGTACCGGCTTACTTTCACAGCTGTGCATGATGTTGTCAGCTAGTGTAGCCACTAAAAGCTAATGTTAAAATGTGTTAGTAAATGTTACCTTAGAGCTTCTAAAGATGGTCATTTTTACGCCTGCTCAAGTGCCAAAATCACTTATGGGAGCCATAAATTGTAGTGTTTGTTCACTAGTTGGGCTTTTAGCTCAAGTATATGACTCAAGTATATGACTCAGAGGCAACAGGTAGTGAGCAAGTGTTGTATCTGAGAGGGCAAACAAGTTTTTGACCGCCATGGCGGAGTCTTCGTTAATCTCCGTTGCTGGAATGAAGTTATTGAGGTCTATGAAAACCTTGTTGTTGGAGGTAAATAAGTAATTAAAATAGCATCGAAGACCCTTGGGACTAAAGTTGACATGACACCACAGATCAAGGATTATCCGCTTAATGCATCAGAACTAAGCATCAACAGATCAACACTTCTTAAGTGCAGTACTATAGCTCTAGTATGGAATCATATATATTTTATTATAATAATAATTCTTTTGGATATGCTATCACACACACATCCGCACAGACACACAATTCAATTCAGTTTATTTGTATAGTGCCAATTCACAACACATCATCTCAAGGCACTTTACAGATCAACCAGATCATACAGTTAATTTTAATATCTGTATGAAACACTCATTTTTTTTTTTTTTACATTAATCCTGTTGGTGAATTTTTTTGGGTTCGAAAAGGCTTATTTTACCAAAAAGTTAATGATTTTCCATAGGCCAGTAAGGATGAACAACTCCCCGAATGCTAGAATAATAAGATCAAACAGTTTTTATAAAATGTTTTATTACTTTCTTGTGCATATAAGTGCAATAAAAGCTTACAGTGGAATCATATGTACTTGTTCAATTCTCGTTTTGTTGTTTTTATAGGAACACCCATTAAGTTTTAGGTTTTTAATATAGAAATGATTTTTATTGCAAAAAAGTTAAATGCTGAACATTTATGATGAAATGATTCTCTATAACAGAGCAGATCCCTGTAAGAACCCATGTTTGTATCAAGAAGAGGACTCAGAGTTATATTTTACTAGTTTCAGCTTGCAGAAGCATTTTTTTGGGGGTATTTGAGAGACATAAAGGCATCACTTTAAAGCACTAAATAGGTTTGAACAAAATACAAAATCTAAAAATATTTACTAACCAAGTGAACTCAAGACAAGTGAATACAAAATTTTGAGAAAAAAAAATCATATTTGGCTTTGCAATCAGAACTGTTCTATTTCGATTAAATCTTTTCCTGATATGTTACTTAAAAGTAATCAGGTACTCTGGATAGGCCTGGGTGTCATGAAACACTATAAACATGCTGGGGGTGGTCATGTCGTTCACAACACTGTCATACAATAAAACACCAGAGCCTCCCTTGGATGGTGGAGCGATCATGTTCTGCTGACCCAGGGTGTAGTCTCCTGTCAGCACTCTGCAGAGGTACATGAACTTCTCTCCATTCTGATTGGGCTTGGAGTAGGTGTCCTGGGCTGAGTAATTGGAATTAACAGCAAAGTAGGAACCTCTGCCATAACAGGTAGCTGAAAAGTGAATAACAGATCAGTCAGTAGGGTGGTTTATAATGTAGTTACAGATTATGACAACAATATAGGACATATTTTAAAGAATACTACAAAATTCTAAATGATGATAAATCATACTACATAAATAAGAAGAAGAATAAGAAGTCAGGCGACATTTTGTAACCTCTTTCTTTATAGGTGCCACCATTTTTGTGACCCTTTCTGCTATGCCATTAAATTGAAAGCATAAATAAAAATTGTCTAATAAAAAAAAATTATTTTGTTTTTAAAATTAAGAACATTGGAAAATAAATTATCTAGGACATTATGCAAAAGTGAGTTTGCAGCTTTCGTACTACATGTTGCCAGTAGAAAAAGATTTCCATAGCTTAATTTTAACAAACTTTTTTGGGTTAAACAGACCTGCTTTATACATTAGGCCCTTGAACTTTGAAGGCAGAAATAAGAATATTTCTGAAAGGAAAAGATTCTAAATGAATTTCTTTTAACCAAGAACTTTTTCTTGGTTAGGAAATGAGGCCAGTAACTCTCAAGAACAGGGTGATATAGTAGGTTAAAATAAAAAGCTGTCAAAGTTTATAAAAGAACTTCCCAAGATCTTCAGAAAATTCTTCTGGTCTTAATCTGTGTGGAGTAAATGTTTGGATTTAGCAAGGCTTTCACATTTGAGTTATGGCATTGAAGATAGTGTCTAATTGTAGCGATCTTATAGTTGCTAGGAAATAACTAATAATCAGATGATTGTGTGGACTAATAAGTGGTACAGGGAAAGTATGAAGTAGGTAAGTTAAAAAAAAATTCACTTAAGTAATCTGATCTATTTTACTTTAAAAAGAAAAAAAAATGTATTCAGGAATGATCTCTTGTGATGGTCTCAATAGTAATATTAGGTATAAAGTAGTAACAGTATATCCTGTTTTGCTGTTAGAATAATTGTATATAAATGTATCTGTGTAGTGTTATAATGCATAAAGCTGTGTGCTATGTGCATGTGTTCATAGCCATCTGTTGGAATAATTATGTATAATGTGTGACATGTTACTGTTCCAGAGAGGTGTTGCACAAGGAGTATAGGTCAACTCTCAGGAAGTATAGCTCAAGCTTAACGAAACCAGGAGGTTCTCGGACCATTTGACCGCAAGACATTTAAATGCAAATTGACCTGTTCACTGAGGCTGCAAATTGAATTGTATTTCTTGTTTGCAATTCCTTTAGCGCAACCTCAGCTTGTGTAACTAGGGACCCCCCGCCCCTGACTTTAATAAGACTGGCAGAGTGGGTTAGAGATTTTTAAACTCCGCAGTCTCTTCCTACTTTCCTCTTGAGTAAAACTAAATTAATTGTCTCTGTGCCTTCTTTCTTTCCCTGTATGTATGTATGATGTGCTTAGACCTGACAATTGCCTTGTATCCAAAACTTTATTTCTATATTTCGTAACATTCACAGAATACTTTAATTTTCCTAAAAAGTCACAAAAAAATGGCACCTGAATACTAAAGCTAAGAAATTATTACTTCACCAGGGAAGATCAATAATGTGTAGCACTCAGGTTTAGTTCTATATATTATAAATTTGGGACTGCTCCCATCATAGATGTTAGGGTTAAGAGGGGACGTTCAGCAGAACAATACTACCTAGTTACTAGCTACTTGGATGAAGAAAAGTGGTTCCTGCATTTGAAAGCTCGGTTTTAGCCAGTCACGGAAACAGTTTAATTTCAAATTACCTGAATACTGCTTCAGATACTAATCAGGATGCACTTATTACATTAACTTTTCAACGGCACACGTTTCTGCATGTGTAAATGACCTCAAACAGCTAGTAGTATACCCATTTATGCAGTTATTTTATTAGGTATATTCAGCTATTACATACAGCTCTGAACACTAGTGTTACAGTCAACTATTAAAACAGGCAGGTCTCTCACTGTTGTCTCAGGCCTATGGGCCAAACGTTGTTGCAGAGTACCCTGCCTTCTTGAGGTGCTTGGGATGGATATTAGATGGTGCTCCAACTGGGGACTCCATTGTTCTACTGGAGGACTTCAACGCCCATGTGGGTATCAACAGTAAGACCTGGATGGGGTGATCGTTAGGAACAGCCTTCCTGATCTGAACTCGAGCAGTGTTCTGTTATTGGACTTGTGTGCTTACCACAGTTTGTCCATAACGAACACCATGCTTGAGCACAAGGATGCCTATAAGTGCACGTGGCACCAGGATACCTTAAGCCGGAGGTCCATGATCTAACTGTATCGGACTGTCGCGGTGAAGAGGGAGGTGAGTCGGAGGGCAAAGTTCTTGAATTACTGATCGATCTACGTACCCACCCTCACCTATGGCCACAATATCTGGTTAATAACCAAAAGAACAAAATCGAGAATACAAGCGGCCGAAATTAGTTTCCTTCGCAGGGTGGCTGAGCACACCCTTCAAGATCAGCCGAGGGGGTCAGTTACCCAGGAGGAGCTCAGAATAGAGTTGTTGCTCCTCCACGTTGAAAGGAGCCAGCTGAGGTAGCTTGGGCATTTCCCGGATGCCTCCTGGTCACTTTCTTTGAGAGGTATTCCAGGCATGTCCTGTTGGTTGGAGGCCTTGTGGAAGGCCCAGGACAAGCTGGAGGGACTATGTCTCTAAGCAGGCCGGGTGTCGCCCCAGTCCCCCCAGAGCAGCTGGAAGAGTTGTGTGTGGATCGGGAAGTCTGGGCATCCCTGCTTAGACCAATGGAATAAATATCGGTAAGCAGAGGCAGCAGTTGCTTACGGGCCAACGACCTCTTAGGGGCCCCATCACTGAGACTGTTGCCTCTGAGACCCGGCCCCGCATAGAGCGAAAGAAAATGAAACCTCAGAAGTTTTGTAGAAAAGTTACTGATTTGGTTGATGGATGACCTCAAGTCATCTTTTGAAAATTCAAAGATATCCTTAGATTCTCACCGTTTTTTCCCGCGTAGCTTCTGTTGAAGCCTTGAGCATTGATGATGGGGACAGTGGCCTCACATGTGCCATGGAAGAGCCGTTTTTCGTTGTTCTGATGATTATTTCTCACCTCCATCTCAAGCTTTTTTATCTGAAGACTTTTCCACATTGCAGGGTTCTGGATCCTTTCAATCTAATAACAGATACCTGCATTTTAGCACATTGTCCGACGTCTTTGAAATAGGGCCTTTCTTTGTGTCTTTTGTCTAATACAAATATTTTTTTAACATCTCTAAAGTTCATGTGATAGCAGAGCATCTTTAGTGGCCGTGTTACCTTAGTGACAGCTCGATTACACGTGGCTTGGAAGAGATTAAGGACTTCGGCGTACTCTGGAGACGTTGCCTGGATGGGGACGGAGTGACACGTTTGGCCAGCCGGCATGGGCTCCCAAAACTCAGGAACATCATCAGCTACGAAAAAGAACAACAATGTTGCTTCTTTTAACAATTTTTGATTGTTGTTTAATTACCTGAATTAACATGAAAAACTACACAGCGTCATGATCAAGATTTAAGGCAGATTGTGAAATACAATCCTATTTCTGGCAGACGTACCTTTTAGTTTGTCGATTCTTCTGATCTGCAGGACGACTCCCTGGCTGTCAGTAGCTGGTCCTTTAGGCATCTGAACAGTATAGTTTGAGCCCTGGATGGTAACTTTTACACTGGTTATTCCCTTCTCCAAGGCATGCTCAAGCTCATAGTTGGTAACCTGATCAACACTCTGATACTTAAACCCCTGACGCTGATACTGCCATTTTGCCACAGTAGCGGCCAACTCATATTTCTTCCTCAGCTCCTGCTCACCTCTCACCTTCCTCAGCAACATATCTATCTCTTTGTTGGCTCGGAGCACATCAATACTGAGCCCTTCAATGACTATTGAGGGTTGGCTATTATTGATCTGATGTTTAATGCTCACACCCATGTTCTTTTGTATGTCAACAATGTGCTGACTGTCTGCAAAATATAAGTTTAAGATGTCACGGTCGGTTATCTCTATGGTGTCCTGTTGGTCAAATATAAAATAATTTATCTTCATCTTGGCTGCATCTACGCTGGCCTGTGAGTCACCACAGATGTGGAATAAAGTAGGCTCCACTTCGTTGGTCTCAAAATCAAACACCTCCTCTTGCTGGTTTTGTTCAGGACCTCCAGATGTAAAAAGTGCTGTAAGAATGAAGATAAACCAAGGAAACATTTGTGATATAAAGCTCATTATTGTTATGATGGCACAATAGCAAACAGCTTTCCTCTGCATACTTACATCTTAACCTTTGGCCAACGTTTGTCAAGAATCCTTGGTCCTTTGAGCCAGCGTTTTCTCTTTCTTGCATGCTGCTACAGAAATCTTTATGCATGTTTTGCTGGATAATTATAACCCGGATTAAAGTCAGGGAGCTAGAGGTGTTTTGGCTCATCACATCGATGACTGCATCCAAAATGGAGTCTGCGACTGTTTTCGCCCCTAGGTTGCCTTGGCCTGAAAAGAGACAACACAAATGAAATAGAGTTTAAATCTGACCCCCAACAAAGTGTACATTTCACACTTATCATTCGGTGCAATAAAGAAAATATTTTATTTTACTTTTTTACTTTGTTCAAATCTAAACTGCCAATATATTTTGGATCCCAGTGAATTATTATTATTGACATTATTGATTCCGGTGTAATGGGTGGTCCCTTTATTGGGTGTTTAAAGATCTTTTAATATAGCAATTATGTTGAATTCAAACACTAAACAGCAATAAGCTTAGCATGCAGGTAACATACCTTTGAACAAACGTATTTTCAAGAATGTGTTGGTGAGCCTCACCTGTGCCAATGGCAGGAAACGACACTGAGGTGTAGGAGTTCTTCACACAGAGTTGGAGTGCTTCCTTCACGGCCTGGTGGATTTCTGATGGATTTGTCTTCCCGACCATGTGGAGAATCTTGCTGCATTTAAGGTTTCCTGGTACAGTCATTATTATGCCTGAATGGGGCTGGGAACCTGACGGAGTGATAATATCCCAATCACATTAAGAAATTAACCATAAACACTAAACATGCAGGTTATGATCCAGGAAGATTTTCTGTAGTTACCAAGGTACTGGCATTCCTCTACAACAGCAACACCAGCTGCATCCAGAATTGCTTTGGATACTCCTGAGAGGGTGAATGAAGTAAAAGTTTAGTTCATCATAATGAGAAGGATTTGAATCATGTCAACCAATGTTTATGTTTATTTTATGATTTTAAATGACTAAGTCTAGCTTGGCTTGATGTTATATAGATATAAGTTACAAAATCCAAAACATGCTAAACAATGTTTAATGTTATAAAGAGCCTTCAAGCGTGTGTTAATTGGAATCAGAATGTTTAAATTTTGTATAAATTACAAACGAATTTACCTGTCTTTAGAGTGAAGTTATCATTTGAAGAGTTTACGATGACATCAGTGGTCTCCTTGGTTATATCTCCGGTCGCTACCTGAACCGTCACATTTCCCAGTTTAGTCTCATGCATTCCTGAACTGGAGACCACTTTAGAGAATTTTCCTTGTGGTAGACATAGACCAGAGAGAAATTACAATTTAAAAAAACAGGCGTTTCTTTCTATACATTGGTTAAATTACAGTTAACCAGAAACATTGCCCACCTGTACTTTGTGAGGTGTTTGCCTGGGCAGAGGATGCAGTGGCTGTGGCAGTAGGGAACTTCTTCTTAAAGACATCAGTGAATACCTGTAGAATAGATCAATATATACCTTATTATAATAAACCACTTACATCCATGCATTTTGTACCACAATCAGCAACTAAATTACTAGATATTATATGTGAAAACTGATTAAATTCTACTTCAGAGAAGTGCTCAACTATCCATTGTAAGAAATGAATCATGCTATTAAGTAAATTATAAATATTGGCTAAACAGGGGAGTGGTGGCCTAGTGATTAGACAATTGTGCTTGGCTGTAGGAGGTACTGAGTTCAACTCCCACAGACTGCCACTGTGGAGCCCTGAGCAAGACCCTTAACCCCACACTGCTCCCTGGGCACCACACAGTGGCAGCCCAATACTCCCCAAGGGTATAGGTTAAATTTCTCCAGTATGCGATTAATAAAGGTCAATTATTATTAGTAAACACTTTAAAACTGCATACATATTTATTGCTTAATCACCTTAATAGTCTCGGCGTCTCCAGGGTAAAGAACAACTGCTATTTTCTTAAGGTGCTTTGATTGTCTCTGGCTGCTAAACTCTAAGATTTTATCCAGCATCAAGGAGGCAACCAGATCTTTTGGAAAACCCAAGTTTCCAGTTCCAACAGCCGGGAAAGATATGGATGTCAATCGAGCATTCTCTGCAAGGTCCAAGCAATCTTTAAAGATTCCAGTTAGAATCTGAAAGACAAA
>JAGKQL010002608.1:0-32447 GCA_018398635.1 Cyprinodon brontotheroides | reverse complement strand
CTGAGATTAAAAGAGTCAGAATTCTGAGATTAAAAGAGTCAGAATTCAGAGATCAAAGTTTTTTTTTTCTCATGCTGAAATATATTCCAAAAATCTGTTAACTTTTTAAAGAATTTTTACTGGCCCTAATCCTCTTCCATACATGTTTATTCAAATACGGGCTTAGATCATTTGGCTACAATTCAAGACTTTAGCAAAAAAAAAAAAAAGATGAGATTACTCAAAAAAAAAAGCTTTGCAAGAGGAGCATGCTACTTTATTTGCTTTAAGAAAGTATTTTAAAAACGTTTTTAAAACAAGAAGTCAAAAGCTGTAATCAGTTTAGTAGAAAATATAATTAATAAAAAAAAAAAGTCATCTAAATAGAATAGAAAATTCCTTTATTGTCCCGCAATGAGGAAATTATAGAAAAAAAATGGTCACACAATTGTGAACCTTAGAAAAATGTATAAGAATAACATTATAGTGAAGAGTTAAAAAATAAATGAAATACTGTACTGTAAAGTGTTTTAATATATAAATACTTTGCACCTTGAGAATAAATAACCAATATACAGCTATGGACAAATCCCTGCTATTTTGCAATTACAATCCATCTCTATTTGAGATTAACTCTAATTTCACAGACACTGAGTTCTCAGATCATGGTGTATAAAAACCCTAAAATTAAAAACTGAGAAGAAATGGACCCAGAAACCTGTTCAGTGCTGTATAGCGGTATGAGTTTAAAATGAAGTGGGCGCCATTTTGATTGGAAAAGGCGTGGTGTAAGCAACCACAGCATAGCTAAACAAAGGACTAAGGCCGTTTACATAGCAGCCTGTCCAAGATAAGTCATTACAGTTAACATAAGCCTGAAAACAGAAACGGTTAGGAAAATCGGTCTCCGCCAGTCACGTGACATTTGTTGCTAAGAAGCCATTTTAGGTGGAAAAGTAGTGTACGCCGAGGTAAACAATTGGCGCGTCACTTGGCGGGGAACCGATAACTGTTTAATGGTCACTACAGCAACGAGCAACAATAGCCAAGAATGATTTAACTTAAAATCAAAACTTTTAGCTTTGATTGATTGGTTAAAATTATGTTTCCAAATAGAATAATGAATAACTAGTTATTTTAACTTATTACTACATGAAATTGAATAAGGTTCCTCTTTCAGGAAAGTAAAACTGAATTGTAAATAGAATAGATTTGGCAGAATAAGGTAGTTTATAACAACACAGCCAAAGAGGTTTCATGGTTTTATTTAAGGGTATAACTTATGCTTGACATGTTTGCTGAAGCAGCTGATTAATTGGTCATGAATTAACTGGCTCCTAAAAAACATCAGGGCTGATTTATATGTCTACCTCGAGGCAAAAGATAAGGCGACACCAATTGTCAGAATAAACTGATGGTAACTTCTCCTCAGAACTTCCGCATTAGAATATGATTTACACAAGTGTGACCCATGCTTAGTCTTATCAGTTGTTTTGTGATGAATGCATGTAGTTCTCCAGAGCAGGGCTTAATTTTGTGTTTGCAATCAAAACCAAGATCAGCTGTTTGTGCAACCTGATTTATTTGATGTGTCAAAGACTCTGATCATCCGTTGTCTCTAAGTGGAGGATCCAAGGCAAGTCAAATTCTTAAATAATAAAACCTTTTAATTGGCGAGGAGAACCTTTTCAGTTTCTGAACCTCTTTACTGTTATACAGTTAAAAAAGCGTGAAATTAAAGAATTTCCTAAATGAAAAGGAAAAATCTCTGTGGTTTAAGATTATTACAGAAGACAGCTCTTGTTTTTAATGAAGGCTCCAGAATTAATGTTTGAAGTAGATCTGCTAGAATTTTGATTTAGGAAATTACACTTTGTTTTAATAAGGGACATCTGATACTGATGTGGGAAATCAATCAATATCAGCCAAAAATCAAATATCAGAATATATCAGCCTACATCTACAAAATAAGTAGAGCTGAAAACAATTGGATTAATAAATTATTGAAATAATCCAACTAATTTGGTGTCGATTAATTGTTAACTGGAGTATAGAGACTGTACAACATGCCTTTAGCTGACAAATTCAGCTACTTAAGCAACAATTATACCAAAATTGTAAAAATATATGTATTTAAATTTAAGATAAAAAAAAAGATTTAAAAAATGTTTTGTCTGTCAATCTGCTCTATCCCAGAACTCCTCAAGTGCAAAAGTTTTAATTTCACTTGGTTTGGATTTATAAACATAATTGTCTTTAAAGAACTTTTGGCCACACAATTATTAATCTAAAAAATAATCCAGATTATCGTCTTTGCAAAACACATTAGTTGCAGCCTAAAAATAAGTCATGAATAGTAAAATGATTCATGCTGATGTTGTTTCTGGTCTTAATATCTGTAGGTCAATGCTCAAAGCTGCAATAAGCGTATCAGAAATAGAAAATTAATTGTTTTGGTCATGATTTCTTGGAGAAATTCACATTTTAACTAATTTATTTGGATAAAAAGTAAAAATTCTCTCTCTTTTTTTAGAAGCGATTGGGCGTAAACCCCTTCCTGTTTGTTAAAGCATGTCACATGTTTGCACTGTCAAATTAGAAAAATAAGACTGTTACTGTTTGCTAATGTATGACCTGAATTAGATATCAATATTAGGCATTTTGCCTTCTATCACGTTAGTTTGAAAGCATAATGAATTAAATAACTCTTCTGTGTTTTGTGCAAAAGATTCAATCTTTGTTTTTGCTCCCAGTAATCTTTTTTACCGATCAGGCAACCTGCTGCTGACAGAGTTCAGGTCGGGGCCTTATCTCTCTGGCTATTTATTGCTGTGGCGGTTAAAATGTCCCCACTCACACACTAATGATCTGTGGCTTGGAAGAAGAAAAGGTTTTCATGATTGAACCTAAGCTGCCATTCTGTGGTGTGTTTGTATAAGCTGACAGGCTGATAAATAAACCACAATATTAAAATAATCAGACTGCTTACAGTGGAAATCACCTTATCGATTTAGTCTCTTATCTGGGAGATGCAGACATCCCCCCTTTTTCATCTGCTTTTGTTCTCATGGGAACACTCTTGATTTTGTCGAGGAAATCGATGTCAAAGAGTTTGTTTTTGTTTTTTTTCTAGTCTCCTGTGTAATAGAGGAGTTTGAGACGCCCCCATCAGGCTGGATAAATATAACAATATCACTGAGTAAATAAGAAACTAACTCAAGTTAACTCAACTTACTCTGCTTTTTGCTTTAAAAAGCAGAAGAAAAAAATGGATGCCTTACTTGGTGAAAATGCAGTTTTTGAAATCATTGATGTGGATTAAACTGATGTTTCTGACTTGGCTGAATATTTTGTCTGTTACTGATTAAGAGGATACAAGTTTATTTATTTAGCACATGTCAGCAGCAAGTAATTTACAGTGCACAGCTTTAGTGGTTTTATGGTTTTCTGCGAATTTATTCCAGATGACTCAAGTATATATTTACTAAACCCTGTTACTCTATGTTTGGCTCTGGTTTTACAAAGTAGATTTAGGCTAGAAGACCTAAAAGGTCTTGGAGGCTGATACACTGACCAGTCTGTAATGTATTTTGGTGCTAAGCCATTCAGTGATTTATAGACTAAGGCCCCGTCCACACGAAGTCAAAACGAACACGAAACACTAATATTTTCCAGAACGTTTGTCCTAAAGACGGAGACGTAAAATAAATGTGATCGTCCACACGAATGCATGAAAATGCTGCAAAATGTATGCCAGGCTTGTAAGTGGCGCTGTGGTGCCAAAACAAAAATAGGCGACGAAATGTTGGGCATGCGCACTAATATTTATACATGGTTGCCCTGCGGGTCCATTTTCCTGGTTCAGTCAAATTCAGGTGCTGAACTATGTCGTCGATATTGCTCTGTTCTTCCTGGAGATATTCCAGAAGAAGAAGATTCTGTTGTAAGCCCGACAGCAGGGTGAGTAGCATGAGCAGAAAACATTGTTCAACACAGTGCAGCCATTGTTGTTGTGATACTGTGTATGCGTAGCATGCGTGTTTAGAAGCGGCAGCTATGGCGCATCGCGTGTAAAAAAAATAAATAAATAAAATCGCGGTTAGAGCTTAAGATGCGGCGAAAGCATTTCAAAATCTTCCCACTCTGAAGGCCGATTAAAAAAGATTGTTTACAGACCGAAGCGCCGGCCGTATGGATGAGAGGCTGGTTTGGTGAAAAATTTGTGCGTTTAGGCCAGGGTTGACTGTGTGGGCCAGGAGCCTAACAGAAGTATTTGAAAAGTATTCCTTTGGACACGAGGGAGCCAGTGTAAGGACTTCCAGAACCAAATTGGCCTTGGCGCTCTTCATTTTTAATTTTTAGTGAGGGACTCATTGTGGATTATTGGCAGCTGTTTTGATCAACTTTTTTTAGGCAGAACTGTGAAAAACATTGCAGTGCTACTAAAGTTGAACATGGAATTAGTTCTTCAAGGTCCTTTTGAGGACATTAGTCCTTTAATCCTAAATATGTTCAGGATGCAGCCAGAAACAAAAGGCTCTGAAGGTTCAAGCCTGATTGATGGTTTTCTAAGCGTTATGAACTGAAGTTTGTCTTAACTTTAAGCAGCTCTTCCTTTTGGTCCAAAAATTATCTAAGTTTTGCTTTAATTCCAGCGGAAGGAAAATCTGTCCCGTCGATGCATTTTTTCCTCTATGCTTATAACTAAGCTTGAATGGGTTCAATGTCACCTGGTGGCATCCTCATGTCTAACTGTGTGTCATCTGCATTGTAATGATGGCGTATGATGTTTTTTTAATAGTGTTTTAGCTAGGGGAAGTTGGTAATTATTAGATAGGGGCACCCTAAAGGGCAGATTATACTACTGCAACAACCGTCAAATGTTTTGCTTGGGTCTGGTCAAGGACAGTTTTGCTTCAAACGTATGCTTCTGCTCGGCGATGCCCCCTGGAATTTCTAAGGGGCGCACAGCAGTTTCCACCAAAAAGCACAAGGGGGAGCCAATTCGAGAACTCACGAGAACTTGACGTAGCGGACAGGAATGTTTATCTTCTAAACAACAATAGCCCGTCTGCAAAGATATAACAGTGACTGGAATGGATCTAGAGTTGCTAGACATCGAAGAGGATATATTTATTTATATATTTTGTTTGAGGCATCATACAAGTGGTTGTACCTCCAAACCTCCTCGATTAACCTTTCTTGGTAGTTGTCCATTGTTCCTCGGTTTTTAAAAATGCATGAAAGAGGATTAAGGGCCACTGAAAAATAAAAAAAAAGTTAACTGATTTTTACATGTTATTTCAGTTTAATTTGGGAAAAAGTTGGAATTCTAAGATCAAAAATTAAATTCTGAGATCATTTTATATTAATTTGTCTGAAGCACCCTACAAAGTGGTTGTACCTTGACTTCCTCAATTAACCTTTTGATTAAGTAGATGCCATTGTTCCTCAGTTTTTAAAAATAGGCGTGCCCGGCCGAATCGAGAACAACCACACAGACAAGGCACAACAAGGACCGATCGCAGCTTTTTTTGTCTGCACACTTCCCCTTGAGGTCTGCGCGGGTTTTGCGCGTCAGTCCGGCTGGCGTAGTCAGGAGCCTGGGTTGCGGCGGCGGTTGCAGGAAACTCTGCCGCGGGGGATGTGGTCGCGCACAGGGACAGATTTGAGTGGTTGCAGGAAGCTATGCATCAGAAGCATAAATTGGCCTTAAGATTGACCCTTGGGGAGCATTCACATGTGATGTTTTGTACTAGCTGAAACAATCGGATTAGTAATTGATTAATGCGTTAACTGGAGTTTTATATTTTAAAACATGCCTTTAGTTGACAGGTAACCAACTTAGAGCAATAATTATGCCAAAATTGTGAATAAATAAATACACATTTTGCATTAAAGTTGGTCTCTCAATATGCTCTTTCAGAACTCCTCAAGTGGGAAACCAGTTTCATCTGGTTTAATTTTGTAAAAGTCCTCTTTAAGGACCCTTTGGCTATCGATTATAAATCGATTAATGCGACAGATAAATCGACATGCAAAAATAATCATTAGTTGGAGCCATAGTTTGCATTTACACAAATGTCCCTTCCTTCAGAGTTTAACCAAGCTGAGTGCTGTACCAGAAAGACGGCCCAGTTTTTCCAGACACCCTTATAAACAGACTGATTAAGGTCTTGAATGTTGCACTAAGGCTATAATCCCAGCACTGTAGTTCTTCCAAAGGCTGCATTTATACACATGTCGTGAACACCTACTGTGGTGAGCAGGCAAGCCTGACTGAAAGGGAATCAAAGTGACTGGTCATTGTTACCGGTTAAACTGGTGTTTAACTGGTGAAACAACTTTTTGGATAATCTCACTGATGGAGGGAGAGGTTTGAGATGGGCCTGTAGTTTTGCAGTAGCAACTGTCAAGTTTGTTTTTAACAGCAGTTTGATCATTGCTGTTTTATGGGTCTGAGGACATCTGAGAGAGGAGGAGGAGGAGCTTAGTGTGAGATTTTTTTTTTCTATTTGGTGAAATTTTATTGAAATCAGTTGTAAAACTTTGCTACTGGATTTGATATGGATGAACTGGCTGCCACTCTGAACCTCTGGGTTTTTATTGAATCTACACTCATATGAGGGTTTGTTTTGCCTGTTGACATGTATATACCAGCTCACTTCCTGAGTAACAGGGCAAAGTGGAGGTATAGGTGTTAGGGTTGTCAAAAGTATGTCGATACTCAAAAAGTATACGATACTGAAGCATTAATATCGGATACAATACTCATTTTCAAAAGATATTAAATACAGCCATCCAAAGTGCAGAATAGTGGAAAATGCACTTTCTGAACACTGATTGAATAATTCTGTATTTTTTCAGTTTCAGACTTTTTTTGTAACAGGTGCAGCTGCTGAAATTATTTTTGTTTAACGGTTTTGGCTAAGCGTCATTTGTTATGTGTGCAAAGCATAAGCGAAGGAAGGAACACTTAATTTTTAATTTTGTAAAGTTTTTATCAAGCTAGCTTAATATTGTGCACAGCATACAACCTCAAAATATTGTTCTTATTGTTTTTATTTATTTCTTGTATTTTTTTAGTAATGAAAATATTTCTGTTGAATTTTAGAGTCTTTGTTTTATCCTTGTGGTATAGAAAATGGTATAGAGTATAGAATATTATACTTAGTATGGGTATCAAGTTGAAAAGTTTAGTATCGTGACAACCCTAATAGGTGTACATCAGGTTAAGATTACAGTAAGCGCCATCCTTAAAAAGATGTTTTTTTATATCGCTTTGGCAATCTGAGTCAATGGAAATTATGCCTTTATAAATAATAGAAAATTGGTTAGATAGAGCAACATATTGAGTCAAATCAAAGTTTCTTAGAGTATCACATAGTTTCATCACAGCTCTGTCTTCAGTTCTGTCTTTTTAAATGGTCATAATCAACATGTATTGCAGATGAAAGGTCATTAAAATCATGTAGAAAAATATTTTGGTTTTGGTTTGGTTTGGGGCTTAGGAGGCCTGTAAACTTTCAAGAACATGGCTGGGGATGGACTCTTTTCCTAAAACAAAACATTCAAAAGAAACAAATTTGCTCTGAAAAACCTTTTCACCCTTTAGTAAATCTTTAAACAACCACATTTTCTGTGCTGTCTGCTCTAACAAAGAAACATATAGCTTGGAGGGGTCACATTTATAAGAACCTGGTGTCTGATTAATTTCATGTAACCATGCTTCTGTTAAAACTACATCAGGATTAGGGTTCAAAATTAAGTCTTAATAAAAAGTATTTTCCTGACTGGAATCCAATATACAATAAAGCCAGTTGATTTGTATATGACTTAAGCGCTGATTAACTCTTTTAATTTATGGGTCAAGTTATTTACCAGCAACTGTCTTAACGTGGGGATGTTGGGGCCTGTGTAGGTCTGAGCTTGAATTATGTGGGGTCCACTTCTCCTGTGGAGTTTGTCAGGGGGCGTTTTATAATAAACTCTCTCTAAAGCCAACTGTCATATTTTCTCTGTGTCTGCTGGGGCTGTATGTTGCAGCCTTATCATGGCTATTGTTTCTCCATGTTCTCTGCTGAAGGTCGAAGCTGCTGATCACAGAACAAGAACAGATTAGGCGTCAGACATTTAGCTCCACACCAGTTTTGAGAGAAACTGTCTCTTCTTTTTTTTTTTCGCCACACATATTAAAAAGTAGAGGATGAGGTTCACAGATATTGAAACCGGCTTTTTGTCAACCAGTTAATAATTATCAGTTTTTAAAAAAAAAAATCATCTTTGCAGATGATCATTACAATTGATCTGCAGAGAAAAACCTGATACTGAGGCGTCAATTTTACTAAGCAGACAAAATAAAACCTCCCCTCAATTTTTTTTTTTCCAATATTGTCAGTGGCTCATTGTATATATTTTGTATATACTGTATAGTATATACAAAATACATACTATACAGTATATATTTTGGAGGGTCGGGCATTGCTCTGTGATACCCACAATATTCAGAGATATCACCAAATTACTTGTACAAATCCAGAACTTCTGTGGGCTTTTTGTTGTTCCTTTTTTGTTGCAGAGGTAGGGCTGGTGATTTTGCCCCAAAAAACTTCCATAATAGTTGGTTGCAAGACGATACCTTGATTTTTAAAATGTTGTTTTCATTAAATTGCAGTTATATTGAAAAAGGCAATTAATTTATGCCTTTTAGCCTGGTGGAGCACCCTTCCTCTGGCAGCTTAGGAGAAAACTGCTTAGAAGGAAAATTGGTCTTATATACTTTAATTGTTCTCAGAATATTCATAATTATTATGCTTTTATTCAAAGGGCAAACCTATCTCTTTCCTATTAGAAGCTCTTGTCTGTAGTTCTGTCCCTACAAATTTATCAAGTGCCCAGATCTTCCAGTTCTTCTTTGGTGAAGGGAGGCATCATGTGCTGATTGCTTGTTTTTCTTTGGGGTTGGTTAGAAAAACACGGCAAAATCTCTGCTAGGCTGAGGGGTTCATTTCCAAAATTATGGAAATGTAGTCAATCATTTTTGGATAGGAGATAAGAAGAGATAAGATAAAAGAAAATAAGAGTAAAAAAAGAATTTCAAAAAAAAAAAAATAGACACTTAACTGTACAAATTCTGAATGTTCCATGACATTTATATATTTGATAAGAATATAACAAAATGCAAACATCACTATAGATGGAAAGGTAGAGAGTAGTGCTGTATTTTTCTGCAGGAACAGCTAAAAAATCACATCATCTTCTCTGTTGTGGCCTTTAGTTCACAGGTGTGTGATTCTGCTGGCTGTGGGGAGTCTGGGGAAAGTCAGCGGGCCTATTTCTCCCTTGTATCTCTGAAAGGACACCACCAACGCACCGTCGTCCTGATGGGCACGGGTCATCATCGTTATTTTTGGACTGTTTGGTTGCTTACATGCGGGAAGCCCATGGATGCTCAAACTGGTAGGGGAGGGAGATGGAAGAAAACGTCCTTTCAGATCTGCTCTGGGATAACTGTGCTTCTCCTGTCTTCCAGTAAGCCATGTTTCTGACTCTGGTCTTCCTGGCTGAGCTTGTAGCAGGAGTTTCCAGGTTTTCATCTTCAGGCATGAGGTAATGCATGAAAACATGTGAGCTTTTATTTTTCTAATGGAATCACTAACCTTCTGCTTTGAACATTTTTTTTTTTCCTTTTGTTTGAAATCCAACAGATTAAAGATAAAATTGGCCAAGCTTACAGCAGTGCAGTGTCGTGCATAGCATACGCCAACAGCAAAAGAGCATTGCGGTCGACACCCTCCAGAAGAAAGGTTGGGGATCAATCTAATATATATCACGTAATATTTAATTCAGGAGCGTTGATTCAAGTCTTTCTGAGGGCTTTTTATTTTTGTTTATACTGATATTAAAAATCATATTTTATGAAAGCTGAATATTTCTCTCCTGTATGACTTTAATTCGAACATTGTGGTCAGTTTTTGTGGTTTAAAAGATGTTTTTTTTTTTTTTCTGTATTTCCAGCTGCATTGCTGTGGCAAGAGGAATTACACTGACTGGAAGGACACAGAGTATTTTAAAAGAAGGCGGGATACCAGTTAGCTGCTGTAAAAATGGACAAGTGTTCTCAGGAGTCCCTGAAAGACCTGGACAAGGCTGGGACAGAAGTATACACTACGGTGAGTCAGGACCAATCACTTCAATGTTTGCTGGAAGCTTTACGTTGATCTAAGCCCGATCTTCTCCTCCTGTTAGGGCTGCTTCTCACTGGTGACCAATGTGTTGGAGGCCAACCTAGGAGTTATAGGGGTGTCTCCTTTGGAATGCTTTCTTCCAGGTATGTTGATTAATTTTCCTAATATTATACATTCAATCAACCAGTTCTTCTAACCAATGTTGGATAATTAGCAGGGGGTTTTGATCATTCTCAACCACAGGGGTTGGCTTAATCCTAGCTATTCACCCTAAAGATATGTGTGTACAAAAAAAAATAGGTTCTGATTATGACATCTCAGTCCTTCTCATCATCCATGTCCTGGAAAAACTTTATTTAAATTTTTAAGGCCCTATAAAGATCAGAAAAAAGGAAAGCAACTAATGTTGTGAAATTAAACGTGTTATAGTTTTAAGTTTTAGCTTGTTTATACACTGTTAGGCTCTGCATTCTGCTGATTAGTAAAATGTTCAGTTAACTTCTATTGATTATTTGACCTGACCTATTGTTAAGCGACATGCATCTGAATTGTTTTCAAAAGAACAAGTGTTCATATTTGATCTGTTACATTTAAGAAATAAAATATGGAATTCCATTATTTACTTAAAGCTTTCTTTTTTTTTTTTTTTTTTTTTTTTTTTTTACTTTCAGCCATAAGATGCTAAAGATTCAAGAGTAGCCTAAACTCAGGTCTCAGTGCATAACACCGGGACAGGCCACAGGAGCGGTAGTGACAGCAATGTTTCCAGATTTATCCTCACTGGATTTATTTAGTGAGGGATAAGGAAGATCAAAGAGATGTTGTATAAAAGGAAGTAGCTTGGAGACTTAAGCGGCATGCCAAGGAGAGATTTAAAAGCATTTTAATGCTAAAAGATTAAGATTCTATCAGCATTCAGATGGAGAGAATGTTGCTTCAGTTCTGGTCATAATGGAGGATGTAGGTGTGGTCCCTCAGAACTTAATCTAATAAATCCGTACCTTGTTTGAATTTCCAGTATCTAGACTGGATCATGAGTCCAGATCCAAATATTGCTACAGTTGAGTCCTGAATAAAAATTTTCGTCAAATCTGACTCGTACTGTCTTGTAGATAGAATGGTTTAAAACCATAGACTGCTTCCCCAAGGAAGGTAGTGTGTAGTTAGAATGGATTTACTACAGTTTGAGCAGTTTACTTTTTTGGGAAAAAAAAATATATTTTTACTGCCTTTCCCATTTTATTCATTCTTAGTGGAAAGTTAAACTAAAGCAGTTCATTTAAGCAACAGCAGAGGGCAGTATCATTTCAGCTTTTTTATTTTTTTGGGAGCATTGCCTATCTAATCCCACGATTCACTGCAGCTTAAAGAAATAATGGCCAAAAGACAGCATAAAAGTGTGAGTAGAATATTTTAAGTTAAAAATTCAGTTTAAACCCAAAGTATCTGTTTGGTTAATTAAGATATGGTTTAAAAGTACTTCAGAGGTTTCATTGATTGCTTTCCTGCTGGCTACAACTAACTAGTGGGAGGAAGTTAAACAGTTATCCAGTCAAATGGAATTAAATGTTGAAGTTTCTCTTGTTTGACTCTTTTTTTTTTTTTTTTATCTTTTTTTACTGAAGTTAGATCAAACAGCATATTTTTTTTCACTAAATGTTTGGTGGAAAACCCGAGAGTATCTTTGAATTAAATCATTTTCTCATATTAATATCTGGATGTTGATGCTAAGAACATGAACTGATCGAGGAGAATAAGCCCGACTGCAGATCATGTTGATATGCTCCCCTTTTTTACACTGTAATTTAAAATCCTTGTCAAACATTAAGCACAATAAAAGGCTTGAATTGTGAATTATCTCAAATCCATTTGGTACTTTACTTGAAACATTGCTGTTAGAAACAAATATATTTATTAAGAAATTATATAAAAAATATTATAATTAAGTATGGGGAATGATCATTGTTTCACACAAAACCTGCTTGGTTTACCAGCTTTTTAAATCTCTTGATAGATCAAAAAATGTAAAGTGTGTTAAAATGTTTTTTGTCCATGATAATAAAAAACCAAGATCATATGTATTGGGAAATGTATTTTCAAACACTGTCTGCCCAGATAAAAATGGCGGCTCAACTGCAGAGATGTGAGGCGGTAACTTATGGATGTAAGCTAAGAATTAACAAAAGGGGAGGAGATCATTGATTCTAATGACTGAAATAGCAATTAAAGCCCCCCACCCAGGTAATAATTAAGCCAGTACAGTGTTGTTATCAGGTAAAATGTAAACGCAGAGTCCAATGTTTATAATCAGTCATCTGGTTGTAAATTATGGGTTAAAGGATTGAAGTTAAATGTTGTCAGGCAGAGAAAACAGCAGGTAATAAATAAAATGACCTTGTTTGCTGTGAAACTCTGACTCGTCTGAAGGGATAGTGTCGTTTATTCTGTAATTTAGCTTTATGAAGCAGATAAAAACAGTTTCTGTCTTCTCTCATTTCCTTTCAGCTCATTGGGATCTTCCTGGCCTGCTGCTTGTCTCGCTACATAACCAACAACCAGTATGAGATGGTCTAACAGTCACCTGTCACAGGTGAGACTTTCCCTGGCCTCACTTCCTGTTTCACATCGACCTGGTTTCATGAGTCCCTTTATCTCCCTGTTTGTCCTCTTTGTTTGCAGGTGACTGTTGGGCAGCTCTACGTGCAAACTGGGCTCAGATTTTAATGTTACACATGTTAGTGTCTTTTTAGTGGGCATAACTGACAGCTTCTACTTTTAGCGTCTCATCAAGCAGAAAGTAAATGTGTTAAAGGGACATATGATGCTGTTTGACCAAAAAAATGAACCTCCTTATTTCAAAGATTGTTAAAAGTTGGTCTAATATGAGTTTCTTTAAGTCTAGCTGTCATTAGTTAAGTTTCCATTTAAGTTAACTTGTCAGTATTTGTTTCCTTTCTTGCCGCTGCCTCTTTGTCATTAATAAGCTTGATTATAGTTTAAAGAAACTCTTCAACACCACTTGTGTCTTTCTATGTGAGATAATGGGAGCCAGAGAGCTGAATGAGTGGCCGTTGCTCTGTGCCATGGATGAATAATGTAGACATAAACAAGCCTTAAATGGTCTGTGGGCCAGTACTGATGAAAGCCAGCCATTATGTGCCAATTTCAGCAGCTCAGATAACTCCGTTTTACAGTCTTCAGTGTTAGTGTTTTTTTTTTCTTTGGTGGATGCATGTAAAAAAAAAAAACAATAAATAAAAATGAAATCTTGTATCTGTGAAAGTGTGTGGTCTCAGATTGATCTTTTCCACAATCGGAGGATGAAACGGGGCTCGTTCATCAAATAAGTGAAGAAATATAAGCTCTGAAAAACTTTTTCTGGAATGAGCAGAGAATATAAGTGATGGCTTAATAACTGCATATACATTAGTACTAATATCTGACTATATATTATTAAACTATTTAATGATTTAGGGAGCATATGATGGAACCTCACTAAGCAGCAGAAAATGTGTTATACTCAAACCAAATACAAGGTATGAAGTAATTAAACAAAATGGGTCATGCACCTTTTTTATGAATAAATAATGTTTATCAGGATTACATCTAGTGAAATATCTTCTGACAAAATTTGTGATATATTCACATGAAATAGAGTCTCCAACCTGTGTTTCCTGTATTTTTACTTTGAGCCTCTGGGAACATTTGAGATTTCCTCTATTTACATGCTGGCAAAACAAACAGAACTCACATGAGTCGCTGAATGTGCAGAGACTCGACTGTATCAAACTTACTTTATTTGAAAACCACTGAATTATTAAAAGGCTCGGTTTGGTCTAATGTATTAAGTGGTTAAATTATTGCACATACAAAATTCTAATCTTATCAGTTTAAAACAACAAAAATATGGCTGAAAAATATTTTTTTTCACAAGTACAAAACACATTTAACTAGCTTTATTCACCCATGCATGTATATTTATCTGAGTTTGTTTCTGCTAATGATAAATCTGGATGCTCCAGGAATACCTGTGGAGTACCACAGAGATCAGTGCTAGGACCAGTTAGCTTTGCTATATTTATGCTCCCAATTGGTAGAATTATTAGACATGATGGGATTAATTTCTAGTGTTATGCTGATGATACTTGGCTATACCTTTCTATAATCCTTATTAAACTAACCCATTACATAGACTACAGGTGTGTCTTGAAGACATAGGAACCTGGATGACTTAACTTTCTGCTTCTGAAAACAGACAAAAGGGAAGTTATCCTCTTTGGACCAGAGTCTTTGAACAAGAAGCTGATTAGTCTGTCACTTCATTTGGATGGGATTAAATTAATCTCAGTAAAGTAAAAAATCTTGTAATTTTTTTAATCAGAAATTACGTCATTTCAGTCCCATATCAACAAGGTGTCTAGGAATTTCCTTCATCTTTTGGAGTATTGCAACAGTTAGAAACTTCCCGTCCAGCATTGATGCTGAGAAACTATTCCATGCATTTGTTACTTCAAGGTTGACTATTGTAATTCTTTTACTATCAGGAAATCAACAAACTGTAGTTAAAAGCCTTCAGCTGATCTAAAAAATGTTGCAGCCAGAGTTCTGATGAAAATAAAAAGTGAGGATCATATCTCTCCTATCCTAGCTTCTCTTCATTGGCTTCCCTGTTAAATCCAGAATAGAATTTAAATTCCTCCTTCTCACATATAAAGCCTTAAATGGCCAAGTTCCATCTTTTATATCAGAGATCTGATTGTTCCTTATGTTCCCTAACAGAGCACTTCAGCCTCAATCTGCAGGTTTACTAGTGGTTCCTAACATTTCTAAAAGTAATGGCCGCACAGAATGGGAGGCAGATCTTTTAGTTATCAAGCTTCTCTCCTGAGTAAAAAACTTCCAGTTTTACGTCTGTGAGGCAAGAAACCCCGTCTACTTTTATGGTAGGCTTCGAAACCTTTCCCTTTTGATAAAAGATTGCAGTTGTGAGCGGCTCAGCCGGCCATTACCTTTTAAATACCTCTATATAGTTATGCTACTATAGGCTTAGAATCAGCTTTGAGGACAAGAGGGACCCCCTTTTAACATTCCACTTCATTCTATCTCATTCTCCCCATTCCTGCATCATGGGGTGTAGCTTCCTTTATCTGGTCTGTCTCTCAGTTTCCCCTACGCGACACTGGTCCTGAGAGGAAATATCAGCCGTGTGCTGCCGCCACTCCAAACACCTCTCTGCTTATAGATGCTGTAAATTTGGCCACACCTTTTATCATGAAGTCAGCGTTCTTGTCCCCCAGTGACAAAAACCTGTATGTGCTCTATTTTACTTCCTCTGACATGGGAGCTGAATCTGGAGCTTGTCTGCCTGGCTGTTCCTGTTTGACTGTGACACCATCATGGAGCTGATTGACAGTATCAGGTTGTATCTCTGTTTCTTTTTTTTTTTTATGTCTGCTTCTGTCCCTCGCAGTTGGCAGATGGCTGCTCACATGGAGCCTGGTTCTGATGAAGGATTCTTCCTGTTAAAATGGAGTTTTCCTCTCCACTGTTTCTATTAGCATGCTTGGTGTGAGGGATTGCTGTTGAGTCAATGAATTGATGCAATCAGCTGGTTTTCCTTAGATAGAAACTTTGAACCAATCTGACTGTATGGTTGAATTGTCTCTAAATGTGCATTGACATGATATGTGTTTTGAATTGGAGCTATAGAAATAAATTGAATACAATGGGATTGTATAAAATACACAGTGTATTTCTGTTATGGTTTACTGATTTAGAACCAGAAAACATTTACATCACTTTTACATTAAATAAGGGGAGCCAATCACCTGCATTTGCTGTTGCGTTAACATTGGGCTACTCAGCATATCCATGATGCATCTCTGTTGGTTAAACAAACTCAACCTTAGATGCAGAAAATTATTGAACTTGAAGAGACATAAGAGTTTAAAGGAATATGCAAAAAATGCCTAAAAGTCCAGGTATTGTTTTCCAAATAGATCTGTCTTATGTGTTTTTAAGGCGATGTTTGATACCTGGAAGATTTACTGCTGTGCCTAACTTTATAAGACTATCAGTTACAGTCAATGGAAACCTAAAATTCTGTCCTTTACTTATTTTATTGCTTGACTCTACATTGTTCTTCCACACTTGGACATCAGTTTCCATATCCATTTTTAAACTTACAGCAGTCCCTGTTCTGTGCAGCCTTTTCTGCACAGAACAGGTTTGCTGCTGTAGCATTGACTTTTTGATGACTTCCTTTCCTGGTGGAGGTGAGAATGAATTTGGGGTTTTACTTTGGAGGTTGTAGGTATTTAATTTTTTTAGAATGAACTAATGAAATAAATTCTCTCATCTGATTTTACACTATTAATCTTACCATCTTATCATATTAAATTTCACTCTCAAACCAAGAGATTTTGTTTTATGCAAATGACAGAAACGTTTCATTTTTAAATCACTGACTGGGGTTTTTTTTATCCTTACATTTTATAAGGTTTGGTGTTTACTTATATTTGTTAGTACTCGTTTAACCTGCTGATTCTCTGTGTTAAATAGCTCTTCTCATTTATGTGTGGTCTGAAAATGAATGCATATTTGTGAAATGAGAAACTTTTAAAAAGAGAACATAACAGCATGACCACAGTCAAATGTTAATTAGACTTTTTGCCACAGCTCTGCAGCAATTGAAGCAAATACAAATACCTGACTTGTGAAAATTTGGATCTAATCAGCTTAATTAAAACCTTAATATTTTCTAACAAAAATGGGTAAAATTACATCGCTTAATATCGTAAATGTCGACGTCTAGTTCCTGCGTGTGGCTAAGCCAGCAGGGGGCACTGTTGCGCAAATATTCTATGCGGAAATGAAGATGACGATGGAAGAAAAACGAAACACATCCCAAACTTCAAATTAACCACTTTTAACCAGTAATGTCTGTGCTTCCCGCTCGTTTAGCCTGACAGACTAGTGTTATTAATATTCTTCGGGCAGAAACGGCCTGGTAGTACAAAAGAGATGTAACCAGGATGCGGATAAAGGCCGCCATGCCCTAAACTAATAGGCCTGATTGACAGCTCTAATCGCCTCTCTGATTGGTCAGCTGTGGATCAGAAGCTTTGGAGCTCCGCCCACATTCTCCGAGGCCTCCAATTGACTCGCTAGAGAAATAAAACAAGGCGGACTTTGATTTGTTTTATTTTTTTCAGCCGGCGCTTCTGGTATAAAAGCGGCCCAAGCTTCCAGACAGTTGAGGAAATTTTCACCTTTCCTTCCCGGCGGTTTAGGTCCGGTTTTTGACGAAACTAACAACTAAAAACCTCAAACAAAGCATCTTCGCAGGTTTCCAGAAGCTTCAGGTCAGTCTGCATCCTCTCTTTTATGGGTTTATTCTTGTAGAAGTCAAGGTCATGGCGATTTGATTCGCTGCTGAGAAATTACAATAATCTTTTTTAGGGATTATTACTAATAGAGATTAGTCTTTATATTATAGGCTTTAAGTTTGATCTCTTTTGGATCGAATTTGTTTTATTGAATATGAAGTTTGTGCCAAACATCCGCACTTCTTTGCATTTCCTGTATTTTTTTTTTTTATAATAAACCCTATTGTCCTCTCTTTGCAGGTCAATCTCTTTTAAACCTCTCATAAGCTAAGCCAAACCTAAAGCCTTCACCATGATGCAGATCAGCAACGACCCAGCCAGCAACAAGCACTCCCTCCTCAACGTCATGCACCGCTTCATAGCAGCCGCTAACAACATGGACGAGACCATCATGGTGCCCAGCCTGCTCCGAGATGTGCCCCTGGAGGAGCAGGCCAACAATAACAACGAGGAGCCCCAGGTTTCCAGCAACAAGCAGAGGGACATGTATGAGCACTACCTGCTCCTCAAGTCCATCAAGAACGACATGGAGTGGGGCCTGCTGAAGAGGGAGATGAGCAGTGGGGCGAGCTTCCTGGAGATTGCTGTGAAGCAAGAGGAGGAGCAGTCTTCCATGAAGGGGGATCTGCCTGTGGAGGACAACGCTGACCTGGAGCATCAGTTCCATTATCACCTCAGAGGACTGTTTGGCGTGCTGTCCAAGCTCACGCTGCAGGCTGATCACCTCACCAACAGATACAAGAGGGAAATCGGAGGAGGAAACTTCATGAGATAGAAGTTTCTTTACAACTGGACTGCTTTAGCTTTTTTTGTTTTTGTAAAAAGGAGAGTGATCTGAGCAGGGCACTTTGTTTCACTAATTCTTTGCACTCCACCACCTACCTGAAGCCAGTGATGCAGCACGCTTTGGCCTGCCCCCCTCTTAAAGGCCACCTCTGTGCTCTGCAGAGGTTTTCTCACTCTTTTTAGCCAGATGATGCACAGCTTTTTTTTTTTTACAGAACCTTAACTTCACATTGTTTCAGGTTCAGACATGTTTGTGAATTAAAAAGGTTCCTGCCTGCAGGAGATGTTGAATGCTGGTTGTTCTGCCCCTCCTTGATTTAATTTCTAAATCTTAAAGCTGAGCTGAAGGGCTCTTAACTGTTCAAAGTTCAATTCCTTCCTCATATTGGTGTGCCTTAGCTTGATGTTTTTCTAAAAGTACCCTGATCAGATCACTGATTTTTAACACGTTTGTCTGTATTTCAAAACCAGTTTTATATTGATGCATAACATTAATTGCAGATGAAATAAATGGTAACATTTTACAATGGTTTCCTTCTCTTCCTTATAGCAGTTTATTGGGATATAAAGTTCAGAGCCTTTACTAGTGGAAAGGCTAACATCTGCTTTAAGATGCTTCAATGACTCATGATGCCATATTAAACTAAAACGAATGAAGGGAAGTTTTCATATGCATTTTATTTTAAAATATTAAGGAATGCTCTTTAAATTGCATAGGTGTGTTTTCTCCTGCTAGAAGTTTTAAACCTGAATGTGGCTTTTTTTGTGTGGAATGGTGAGGAACACTATTGCAATGGGCCCAACTTTGCTGCTTCCTGGACATCAGTGTCTGGTTGTTCTCACCATGGTTACTGAGGTCACACACCTGCATTAATCAGTTTGTCCACTAATGAAAGATGGGGAACAAGTTAACTGGTTAAAGTTCAGGATGCGGACTTCTAGTAGCCTAATTTTTTTTTTTTTTATGTATTTTCCCATGATGCTAAAACTGGATCAAATCTTAATCCTCCATCCAATCCAGTAACTGAGGTTTAACTTACAATTTTTACTTTTCATGCTTGAGAAGCTTTTGTATTAAGAACCGATCAACGAAAGATGAATGCAAACAATTCCTGGCTTGATGCAAATGTGGCTCTGTATTTCACACTGATGGCTGTTTCATGCAAATTATAGGTGAGCTCATTTGCTCTAAAGTTCAGAGGCTTCAGCTCTTTTACAGATCAGGTAAACATTAGTAAATGCAGTAAGAAGTGGGAATATTGCTGCTTTATCCATTAAAGTTCACCTATCCCCAAAGAAGCCATTTGCCAGCTCAATCTGTGACATTTACAAAGTCCACTAATCGTCTCAAACCCTGGGAATAGTAGCTGCCATAAATGGCTGTAAACTGCGCTGAATCATAAGAGCTGATAAGACTGGGGTAAAACATAAAGCACCATGGCAATAAAATCCATCAAACATTCAGGTTAGATTTGGGATGAATGTTTCTAGAATGTTTGAGGACAGCTGAGAATACGGAGCGTCTATTTCTATTACAGTGCTGTCATTTGAGGTTTTTGTTCTAAATGCTTATTAAAGGGATGAAAGCTATTCAAACTAACTAAACTAATACCTGCTTACATATAATTAAACTTCATTGATTGGAGAAATTTTCCTCTGTATTTAACCCATCCACTTGGGGAGCAGTGGGCGGCACCCGGGGAGCAGTGTAGGGTTAAAGGTCTTGCTCAGGGAGCCAGAGCGGAGACTGTGGGGATTGAACCGGGTACTTGCAACCTTCTCAGAGCAGAAGTGCACTGCTCTAACCAGTAGGCGAGCACTGAACACCAGTTCAGTTTCTAAACATCAGCCCTTTTACTTAAGTATGAAGTAGGCTGACAGATCTTAAAAAAACAACAGATCATGCTAAAAAATAAAGTTCCTGTCACATCTCTGTCTTAAGAGACTAATAAAGACATTTCTAAGGCTTTAGGCCTAGAAATGGAGAGAACATTGGTGAAATATCCCAGGTATGGCCGACAAAAAAATACTCCAGGAGAGCATAGACAACTCATCCAGGAGGCTACAAAAGAACCAAGAAACTCTAAAGCTCTGCAGGCCAAAAAAAGGAGCTGACCAAAAATGATATCAAATAAAATAAAAATAAATATTCTGATTTTAACATAACTTTAAGTCTTACAACTTGTATATTTTGCACTTACTTTTCTAGTCAATTATGTAAAAAATACCTGTATGGAATCCTTTGGTGCCTCTTTTTTATTGTCCCTGTTTTTATCTTTTTAATTCACCATAATTTTACCAGCCGGCCCCTTGAAATGAAACCTTTTTCTAAAGCCACTTGGAGAGAGGCAAAGTACAATCTATGCAATCTAGAAAAGCAGGTCAATTAAATACAGAACTACAACCTTCAAAAAATATTGTGAAACTGGCCTAAGAAACGGGATGGGAAGGCTGTCTTTTTAAAGTAGAGTTTTATGTTTTTTTTACACAACACAGGATTTATTTAATTTTAATATCAGCAAATCTTTTATTTTCCTAAATGGGTTTTCTACAGAAGAGTAGCAAATAGACAGCATTAAAGCATGTGTGTCCAGCCACATCTATCCATCAATGGGAGAAGCCCTCCCCTTAGCAACAGCTCCACCAATCCTGTCCTTCCCAGAACCCCCCTTCCTCTGTCTCACAACAGTGATTAAGAGGTTGTGGGATGAAGGGCATCCACAGAACGACACAGTGAGCCCACTGAGCTGCTGCTGCTCCTCCAAAGAGCAGCGAGGACGCTGGGGGTCAGAGAGTTTGCATTTCTAAACACTGGACGCTGTTGCTGTCCTCTGTTTCCCTCTCACACAATGAGGCTTTGAATCAAAATGGCTGCACTGGTCAGCGTAGCCTCGGCCCACCTAAGTAAACTGGGTCAGCTGCGCTTGTGACAGCTGGCCCCATAGGGAATCCAGATAGAGAGGCTGAAGCAACCAAAGGAAATCAAACTCGTTCACGCACTTGCTGCTTTAATAGAGATGATCCGAGGGAAAACATTAAAATGACGGTGCTTCCCCTGTTTTTCATGAAATGATGAAAAAGAGGCATAAAAGACCAAAGTGACTCAACCATGCACCGAAAGTGGAGAAATTCTTCTGAGATATTGCTGCAAGCAGGAAGAACTGTTCTCTGCTTAGTAAACTTGTCACCTTGTATATAAAAAAAGAAAAAAAAAAAGATTGCACCATAACCAAATAGCCTCGACACTTTTTAAAGCTACAGGTGTCTTAAAAGGTTGGTAGCAAAGACTCATTCCAGAAACTGGTCCTTCAACTTTCACAATCTCTTATAATTGCTCAAACATTTCTGAGATAATCTTTTGTAAAAGCATTTATTGATTTAGTATAGTGCAGGTATGTTGAGTTATCTCAATTCTCGCTGCAGATGAGCCGTTTTCTTGTGCTGAGCTTTAACCTTTCTATGGCTCCTTTAAAGTATCTCAGTGGACTTCTGCAGCCTTTTCACTGACTTTATGTCCAGCTATTTAATTGGTTTTAGTATAAGGAATGCTCCTTTTTATTTATTTCTTTTTTCAAACAATAAAAGTTTCCTGAACTCGGCGATGAACTAGAAAAGCATTCAGAGCACGCAGACAAAAATCTTACCCCATATTGTGCCTTACCTATATAGGTAAAACTCACACATGATCTGATTGCCATTCTAACCTTGTCTCCTTTACATTTTTTTGTCTTTTTCCAAATAAACAAACATTAGCAGAAATCGTATTAAGGAGGAATCTGGAAGATGGAAAGGAACGATAGATAATGGAACTTTACTGACCTCACAATGGAGAAATTAACACTCTGTATTTAACCTTCTACTTTTGGGAGCAGTGGGCTGCCACTGTGCAGCGCCCAGGGAGCAGTGTGGAGTTAAGGGTCTTTCTCAGGAACCCAGTGTGCAGACTGTGGATGGACTCCCCCATGTGGGATGGGTTAAATCAAACTTTGACACCATTGCATGGATGAAATTTTGATTTCAGAAGTAGGATGCATGCATGCATGTATCTAAAGCGGGCTTCAATTGTCTGCGTACTGCACTGTAGCGTAACATTGTTCTCGGACAGTAAAATGTGCAGGTGACCAAAACAGACGTTTGAAAAAGTGCAGGGGACATTTCATTCCCAGTCCCCACCCAAAATTGCATCCATGCACCATTGGATATTCCACCAGAAGAATGATCCCAAATCCCCAACGAGGCTGCACTAGAGCAGGAGTGTCAAACTGGTTCCAGAAAGGGCTGTGTTGCTGCAGGGTTTCTTTCCAACCAAGCAATAGCACACCAGACTCCAGTCATCTTATCAAGTGAGTCCTATCTGAACATGATGACTTGATGAGATGATTGGAGTCTGGTGTGCTATTGCTTGGTTGGAAAGAAAATTTATTTATTTGTGTTTATTTGACAGGGACAGTACAATTAAACATTGCAACCAAACAGGTGGCCGATGTCCAAGTACATAAGGCTTGTAGCCATGGGCTAATTTGCAGCCTTCGTCCCTGGTTAGGCTTTTAAAACGGTGTTAGCATTAAGGGAGGGTTGAAGTAAGTGACGACACACAGATGCATAAGAAAAAAAACAAACAAGAGAAGTTAAAACAAAACAAAAAAAAAAGTACAGTACAAGCCGGTTTGGTGCTCACACTCTTGATTGTCTTTGAGCCATTTTCAATCTTGTGGAGAAGTAGAATATCAGTCATGACTTAAGCTCCGGAGAGCAAAGAGAGTTCCAGAGATGTGATGCTTTCACTGAGGAGGCGGACTGACCCATAGATGTCCGACATCTTTTAATCCTGCAGTTCCCCATAGCTCCAGCTCTTGTCCTGATTCCTTCATTTGCATACTTTTAAAACAAATTTACAGATTACCTTAGCAGGACCATTAAGGCATTTAAAAATAGCTTTTAAAAATGAGAAATTTATAAAATTTTCAAACGTCATCATATTGTGTTTTTTAATAATTTTGCAGTGATGCCACTTCACCGGTTTTTGATCAAATATTTTTAATGCTTGCTTGTGAAGTGAGAGTAAAGGTTTTAAAACAGACTTTGTGGCCTGGGCCCAAACGATGGCGCAATAAGACATATGGGATAAAATCATTGCATGTAAATATACTTGTGCAGCTTGATTTGATACATATGGCCGAATCATTCGAAAACAGTTTATATTTGTCTTTATAGTTTTTGTCACCCGCAGCCACACGGCCCTTTCTGGAACCAGTTTGACATCCCTGCATTAGAGGATTTTAAGATGTATGAACATGATGCTTCTCCTTGAATTTGTTCACTATACCCAAAAAACTGGATGGAAATCAACCAATTTAAATAGGCTCTTTTAATTTGATCATATCAGAACAATGCAAAAGAAAAAAAAAAACAAATACCTCCACATTATTTACATATACGAGGTAATTATATTCATATTCAAATAAATGACATTAAATTATTTAGTTCATCATTTTAGATGTAATTTAATGTGATTTAGATGTATTTGTGCATTTTTATTTAATAATGCTAAATCTTCTTATTTCATCCAGCAGGAGGGAAAAAAGGCATGCCTCTAAGAGGTACATAAATCATAGCATTAGAGGGAGTTATATATATATATAGTTTTAAATCATCCAAAAAAAGATCAAATGAGGACAATTATGGATGTTTAAAACTTGTATATGTACTAACCCAGATAGTTCGTTTTTAGCTCCCATTAAATATTTTTAAAGTTAAATATTTTTCTGACAGTAAACAAATCTCAACATGGTTGCTATTCTGCAACAAAGCCCGTCTGCCAGTTCACATTCAGAAACCTGAGAGCAAACATTCAATACATTCTGGATTTGAAAAGGCTACAGATCTGAAGAGGAGGAGTTGGTGTTTCCTCATCCAGACCAGCTCACAGTTCACTGGGTTTTTTGTGTAATAAAATCTTTCCTAAAAACCAGAGGCCAGACGGTCGGATCATTTTGGCAGCTCTCAGGTGTTGCAACGTGTCTTGGGTTCAGTGTGCGACGTGACAGACGGATCTTGGGACATGCATGGGAGTTATTTCATGTTGAAAGACCTGTGTGGGCATGATGAGGCTGCGTGACTGCAGACTTGGCAGAAAAAGGCGGTGTCTCCTGTCCCCCAGCTCTGGCAGTGCCCCTTCATTGCTCAATGGCTGTAAAACTGTAGATAACCGGGCAGAGATTATCAGTTTACAGGGCAGGTCATGTCTGCCTCGTGCAGTTACTACAGCATGACGTCTGATGCTCCAGTCATTTCAATAAAAGACTCATATCTTCCATTACAGTTCCAACTCGTATCAGGCTCAGCTGAATGCATTAGTTCTTATCACTGGTTTAAGGAGTTGTTGGTTTTTACTGCACTGCTCCTTAAGCAAAGAGTTGAGTCCATGCATTGTTGCTTTAATATTGAACATTTACTCAGAGGTGTTTGAGCATCTTGCAGTAAACCAGCCAATCAGAAAAGAGACGCATTTGCTGAACTAGAGGCTTCAAGCTGACTAATAACTCCAGATGCTCAAATATAACATTTATTTGATTTTACATAACTGTTTAAAAAATCTGCACCCAAAAAATATTTTTATCAATAAAATAGCTTCTATAATTGACGTTCCTGAAGGGTTTTCTGTGAGTAAAAGCAGGCCAATCATCAGGTGACATGGAGCTAAATCACTGCTTTGCAGCATTTTATTGTCTAAGCTTGTTAATTTATAACTCACCATAATGGTTTAAAGTGATTTTATATATTTAGTCACCCTCCTCTTTCTCTGTGTAGATAAGAAAGTAAAATGATAATGCATTTTTATATTTTTTTTCTCTCTATTACTTTCTTGTATGGATTTTAAAATGCTTTTCCAATCTTTTATATCTCCGTATTCTTGTCTTGGTTTAGGGAGCAGCTTTGTTTCTCACCTGCTAACTTTGTTTTATTAAACCATGAATATTTGATTAATTAAAAATATCTCCCCGGTAAGGGGGTCCAAATAAAGAAAAAACAGAAAATGTTTCATGCTTTCAACTCTTTCCATAAGTTCTATAAAGGACTATATAGATATATAGGATATTTGTAACTTTATGATAGTCAGTCATAAGATTTAACTTTATCTTCTTTATGACTCATTTATTGATGTAATTATGTTTAACTTGGAAGACTCATATGTACCTACACTATAAATTTGTCGTCTTGAATTTTATCTTCATTAATTCCTCATAATATTCTTTCTTAACATTCTGATATTTTCCATGAAGTGCACCTGTCCCTCCTGTAAAAGACCCTTTAAAAAAATGTTACGGCCACCCAAATTCTCCACAGTTGATTTTACTGTTATTGTTCTTTATTGTCCTTCCTCCAAAAACAGATACAGTTATTATGGCCAAATATTTAAATTTGAGGGCCATCAGAAGACCTGCCTTTAAGAGATTAAGATTCTAGATTAAGAAACAGCAATAAAACTACATTTATAGTAATGGATTCTTCCTCTCTGAGCGGCCTTTCAGCCCATATTAGAACAGGGCTTGTTTCTATGAGAAACTTAAAACTTGACTACCTGCTGCAGCCATTTTGCCCCAAAATACATTTCTGAGAAACAAAACCTGAGATGGTTGCTAATCTTTTTTCACAAAGAAAGGATGAACCAAAAAATCCAATCCATTATTGCTCGTCTCTGCCCTTAAAACTGTTTTAATGAAAGGATAAATCCTGTTAAAGAAATCTCCCAAAGTAGCAGTTAGTGAGTCACCGTGTTTCCCTCTTAGTTCACGTCTTTAGAGTCAACAATGAAAGGTTTTCCTGCAGGTTTTAACTTGGTCCCAAGGTAGCGGTTGATTGGGTTTAAAACAAGTTTACTGTTGTGTAATGGGATACACGTTGCTTCTGTGCAGCAGGGTTAGTGTTGCCAGGCGTTGTTGTGATGTGAGGTCTTCCGATGTGAAGCCCACGTTTCTCTGCAGGGCCCGGATACAATGCTCTTCCTTGTGCCGTAAACATAATGTGAACCAGCATGCACGCTGATGTCATTAACATTTGTGCTTGGCTGTATAAGACAAGCACGGTTTCAGGAAACATGCACAAGCTCTATTTGCAGAGACTATTTGCTTGCTAAAGGGTTTCAACATGTCTGATTGGTTACCCAGAATAGCTAACCATGTTCACAGAAACAAAATTACCTCCCACTTATACCATTTATCTCCATGACGAACTTT
Source organism: Cyprinodon brontotheroides (assembly GCA_018398635.1). Classification (NCBI taxonomy): domain Eukaryota; kingdom Metazoa; phylum Chordata; class Actinopteri; order Cyprinodontiformes; family Cyprinodontidae; genus Cyprinodon; species Cyprinodon brontotheroides. The sequence continues at coordinate 5,870 of JAGKQL010002608.1, read as the reverse complement.
GAATTGTGTCTGAATGTATTTTTAGCCCAAATCAATCAATACCAAACTCATGTTTTCAAAGTCAGACTGCACACATCAACATGGCAATAAGAAGAACATTTATCATATGAGGACAGGAGCCTTCTGTAACATTATCAGTTGTCATTATCAATATTTATGACACAACAGATATACACTATGCATGTTGTGTCTTGTTCCCTTTTTTCAGTTATTTTTGTAAGAATCGTTGCACTGTGAGGCAGCCTGTAGCACTGTTGCCTGGCTTCACTCTAGTGAGCTTCATATTACTCTTCTACTTGTTTGGCTTCCAGATAGACGAGTCAGAGCAGCTCCATCTCACTGCGGAGCTGAGTTCGACATGGTTTTAGTCGTACAGTGTGAGCAGGTAGATCGCATCAGAGCGTCGCCGAACATAAATTGTGAGTTGTGAACTCACACTGTGTACGACTAAACCCCGGTTAGTCACCGCAATGTACGCCGGCTTAAATTGGCTTCTCCAAATTCTCCTTTAGGTCTGAGTGTGTGTGTGTGAATGGTTGTTTGTCCTGTTGTATGTCTCTATGTTGCCTGCGTGGACTGGCAACCTGTCAGGGTGTACCCGCCTCTTGCCCATCAGGCAGCTGGAGATTAGGCGAGCGCCAGCAACCTCGACCCAGCAGGATAACGATGGAAAATGGATGGATGGATTCCTGACATCCCAGAATCTTCAAAAATGCTGACATCGTGGAACTTTCTATGTATTTTTTTAAATTTTGAAGTATACATTGCATATTCACAACGAGTCAGAGCTTATGTTCAATGACAGCCTAACTAATGCATAATGCTTACGGCAGTGTAATACCATGAAATGTCACTAGCCAGGGTCCTGAGGGGGCAGCAATGCGCCCAGAAACGTCGGCACATAAACATATGTTACGATAAGTTACACATCAGTTATGTTACAAGTTACTCCAAAAGATGTTGGATAAGCTGGATGCCGCGACTTAGAGTAACTTACATAACATATATGTCAATGATCAGATGACTTACCTGCAAGTAAGAATGCTATACTACTAAAATTGTGAGATAGTATCTCATTGTTTTGAGGATTACTATCCCATTATTTTTGAGATACTACTTCACCATAATGAGATAGTGTCTCATAATTTTGAGATACTATCTCATTATAATATATATATATATATTTTTTAACAGACTTTGGGCTTCACCATACATACTTTTCAATACATCGAGGAAATTTTAAGCATGGTCAAAATTTTTAGGGGGTACTTACTATATGCCGACATGTTCAACTTTTCCGAAGCGTGCTTAGGGTGCTCATTACTTATACAAAACTAAACCATAAATTATCCAAGCATTATGCCAGAGTTTTTGCCAGATTTTTTCATACATCAGGCATCTTTGGCTGTCTGATTAGATCAAGGTGTGATAGGGGCTTTTAGGTGTGAGTGTGCACTGTTGTATGTCTCCATTGTTTACCCTGCAATGGACTCACAATCTGTCCAGGATGCACCCTTGGATTACCATGGATGGATAGTTTAAAAGGGTTTGTTTTAGAATCTTTTTCTTTTTCTGCAATTATTACTTTTTTGTAAAATTATTTTACCATTGTTTCATTTTCTGCATGGGTGGATATTTTGTTGTCATCTCAATGCCACAACTGCTGTAAATTACAGACCAGAATAATTTTCACAGGTCTCCCACATAGGTTTCCATGTGTGTAACATTTTGGGGAGGAAACATTAACAGCTGCTAAAATATCAATGACTCCTTTTTTACTGATACATCAAGCTGTTAAATACTCTTGACATGGTGCTATTTTGTGGTGCACTGCATGGTTGTGGAGCTTTTCTGTTCTCCTTTAAAATAGAAAACTTGTCAAAAATATGATCTATATGTCCGTTTTGCTGAGGACACTGTGAACTTCTTATCTGTGGCTTGGTACTGGCATGAAACAGAAAAATAAACAACAACAAAGGTGCAAGCTGATCGCGAGACGGTGTGAATGATGCAGATTGATTTTCTGTGCACTCAGCAAAAGGCAAAACACAGTGTAAACCTTGATGTAGGCAATATTACTGCAAAGTGTGCAACCATGCAGCCCTTTGGAAATGTTATTCCACAATGTCTGCAAAATTTGCATAAACTGAAATATACATACAATTTCGTGATCTGTACATACCCTGCTTAAAAACATATAAGCATTTTGTTCTCTTCACCTGACATTGATGCCCTTTTTTTCCCCCTAAAGTTCTTCCTTTTACTTCTAAACATTTACAAAATCAGTCATGGAACTCATTGCAAAAAGAATTATATAAGCACCCTCATAATGATTTGAAAGGCCAACAAATAGCTCATAAACAAGACAAGACTCAACAATCAGATGGATCTCATGCTGTAAAGACATCAGAGCCTCAACTAAAGATTTAACGTGGTGTTGCCAAACAAGAACTGAGAAAGACTCCTGGATAGCGCCTGGAAACCTCTTCCAAAAAAACTGAATGAAAGTGAAGTTGCCTTACAATTTAAAGGCTGTTTTGGTGTTATCTCCCTTAAAATGCTTAACAAACTCAAGGTTTAAAAAAACTGTTTTTTTAACTGTATGAATTTAGTAATATGTGATAATAATAACTGATATAATATTGGTAATCATCCAAAATAACGACAATGCATGCTTTGACATGTAAATCCTCAGTCATTAGGGTCCGCGGCAACCACCGCGCGAGGCTTAAACTGGAAGGCAACCCAGACTTTCTGTCAGTTTTTTTTATGCGTTTCGACACCTATCCAGGAATGGCGTTAAAATTTACAATAGTGGCAATGCTGTCATTGAACTGGGATTGTTTTGTTCTGATTTGCAGTTATTCCTCCTGACCGAGCAGGTGGAACTGGGACAGTTTTTTTTTTATGGCCCGGACGGGAATCAGGGTTTTTTTTAATTAGCCACTTCAAAACATTATCTTTGTTTTCCTTAGGCCACCCAGCTACTAATTTGATGTATGCTGACTATTATTATCCAGTTAGAAGACTCATTTGCGTACAAACTTTAACTTCTATGCTGATTTCCTTTTATGCTGCTTCCATATTTCCATTGTCCTTTTTAAGCAACATCGTAGATTTGGTAAATTACACCATTCCCTCCTGAAGCGAAACCCTCACACAACATGATGCTGCCATCACCGTACTTCATAGACGGGTTCAAATTCTCATGATTTTAAGTCTTCTCCTCCATTTCTCCAAAAATTAGTCTCTGATTCTTAGATTTTAAAATTGTGATCTGAGATTTTCTGTTGCTTTCACAAGAGTAATGGCTTTTCATTCACTGTCATTTACAATCTTATCTTCTTTCTTTTGAATCATACTATGATGTCATACAGAGAAACACTGAGGTTGAACCTCAATTTAACAGCTGAACTCTCTTATTTAACAGGATATCATTCTTCATAAGCAGTCCGGATGTTTGGGTTCATCTCATTGTAGGTGTGATAAACTAGCTTTGATGATGCTAAGTGATGTTTCTTGTACGTTTTGCACGCGAGTCTTCTAAAAGCAGCCCTCTTCCTGCTGCAAATAAACATTCAGCTCATTGTTATCATTATTATCACTGTGACATTTGAGCAAGACCCATATATAAATTCCCGGACATCAACTTGGAGAAGCTGATATTAGATGAAAGCAACTGTTTGGTGTTTCACTCCCAGCCCTTCTTCTTGTCAGCAAGGACGTGCAGCCATGCGACAAGGAAAAACACGTTCTGAGTTAAATGAAGGATTTCCCACAGAACTGCTGCAACTTAACACCCATAAGCTGTTTGTAAACTTGCCATTCCTCTGAAAACCTCGATCATTCTTTGTTGCATGAGGTTTCTCTTTGTGTGTTTTCAGATCCTTTTTCAAAGCTATACTTGCACACCTGAAAGCTCCCACCCCTTTAGATTTGCAGCTGAATGCTTCCCCGCAACTTTCAATGTGATCCTGCAACGTGCAGAGCATACAGGGGAGGATCAGATGCGTATTATGTAAGAGGAAAAATGGGAGGGTGTGGAGTCCAGCTGGAGCTGCTTATAGCCTGACACAGCGTATCTGTGAGAGACAACAATCCTCTCAGCTCTGCAACCTCTCTGCACTTATGAACCAGCCGCTGTGTGTGTGTGAGACCCAGGCAGGTCACAGCGACCACCTGTCCTGCAATAAAAAGATGGATTCTAAGATGGTTAGAAAGTCTCATATTTTACTGTCACAGGCCTTCTGCAGACACAGAAATCAATAACATGTCAGAAGTAAAAGTACATAAATTTTATCACGCAAATGTTCCTAAAGCACTTAGTAAACATTGTACTTCACTGCAATCTTGAATGCAGGAGTTCAAAAACTTCTCTGTTTCAGACCCACATAGAAACAGCCGTTTAATCCAGTTAAAGCATTTCAGATAAACAAAATAAGAGAAGAGAAAAACGGGAGCAGAGAAATATTTTCCTTCCTTAAAAGGCAGAGGACAAAAAGCTGCAGCCGAATCAAAGAGTTTAAAGTCCTCGGCACTTTCGGCCTCATGTTTACAGGCCTCTGCTCCTCGTTTACTCTAATGATCAGGTAAGTAGGTGATTACAATCAGAGCCTCCTGTCCGGAGTGATAACGGACTTAAACGTCTCAGTCCAATCCATGTCTCCTGAATCTAATCTGCAGCTCTCTCCCTGCGAGGACAGAACGGATCGACCATTACTGAAGCTGCTGGAAGCTCCGGCAGCCCTCAGAAAACAAGGCTATCATCATGTGCTGCTCATTTTATTTTTATTTCACTTATTGATTTATAAAGTGCTTTAGAACATCCAAATAAGAAGAACCAAGCACGTACGAACCCTTTGTGGTTTTTGTTTGCAGGAGAGAAACCGCCTGACCTAAGATATGATGAAGAAAACAGCAATGTGATACAATGACACTTCAGTTCATTTGGAGATAAGATGTTCTGAGAGTTTCTCTTTGCAGACTTTCTTTTAAATGTTTTTTTTATTCTTTTCATGGAGGAGTTGAACTATATCTGCTGTCAAGGTTTCACTTCAGGGGATATCAGCCTGATTACCAATGTGGCCTTTTTTATCTGTATCTTTATTGAGTATTTGTTTTTCTCTAGACTTTTACCTTGTATTACATTTCACTACATTTGAACAGAAATATCTGTACTTTCTAAAACTTACTTTCTCAAAACCGCCTGGTTACTTCTCTGCACACAGATAAAAACATGATGTAACAGCTACAACACAAACAGGGAAGATCAAGAGTGAGAGGAGAATCTGTCTGGTTTGTTTATGGATAAACACTGATAGCGACATGTATGCTGATAGGGGGCTGGGATCTGGTAACAAAAGACATCCATTCTCTCTTTATTGGAATTTAAATTTGTATATTGATTATTCTTCAATTTCAGTTCTCATTTAAATTCTATTTGCAACTTTTAATGCTGTGAAAACCAGAGCTCTAAATAGCATTCAAGTCCCTAGGCAGAACTAATGTTCAGTTCAATCTATGTTATTATGACATATTACGTTTCAACCTAGAAGAAACTATACAGAGCATTTTGTATGTTCTCTTTACAAAAAACAAAAGAAGATAAATTATTCTATTTTATGTGCATATAACTGTTTTTATAGAGTTTTTAAAATGTATTCTGTATCTTTTGACAGAGCCTCGCTTTGCAGAAGTTTGCCCCATCTGGCAACAGGATAAAATAACATCAGTGTTGTGCAAACAATAAAGATTTAGCATTAAATATATAACGTCTTGCTATTCTTGGCATAAATATAAGATTTTTCTCACAGCATTTTTACCTTTTTTTTTTTAGCTAAAAGAGGGCCAACAGCAGGTTCATTTTCCTT
>JAGKQL010002607.1:0-31634 GCA_018398635.1 Cyprinodon brontotheroides | reverse complement strand
AGGTTGATCGATGGTGACGATGATGATGGTGATGATCATGATGATGAGGATGATAGATGATGTTAGTGGTGGTGATGACGGCAATGCTGATTATGGCGATTAGGATGATGATGGTGGTGATGATGATGACAACAATGATGGTGGTGGTGGTGATGATGATAATGATGGTGGAAATGGTGATAATAATGATAATACTCCACTTTACTTATTTTTTTATGATTGGCTACTTGTATTTTATAATTGTGTTAAGTACTTTGGTTCTGTTAGGTGTTGAAAGTGCTTTAAAAATAAATTTGGTATGGTGATGGTGATGAGGATGATAATGATTAGGATGATGACGTGATGATGAGGATGAAGAGGATGGTGATGGTGATGAAGATGGGTGATGATGATGATGGTGGTGAGGATGTGATGGTGGTGGTGATAATGAGGATGATGAAAATAATGATGACAATAATGATGGCGGTGGTGGTGATGATGGTGATGATGACAGCGGTGGGGTTATTTTGATTAATATCTAAATATTCAGAGAAACCAAATGTCCTCTTTTGGATGAGATTTAACCATCATACTGTTAAATTTGTTATATATATTTTACAGTTTTACATTAAAAGTAAAGAAACAGAAAAACATACACACAATTTACACCTTTACTGTTTCAAATAGTTTAATTTCATTTAATAAATTTAACATGAGGGGCAGCCATGTTTTCTTATTTAGGATGGCATTAGTGGGAAAATGAAGCTGTTTTATTATCATGTTTTGAATTCGATATTGCCTTCCAAATAGCTTTCTGAACTCCAAAACTATAAAAATAGGTGTGTTTTATCTAAGAGTTTCTTATTAGATATTATAGTAAAAGTTACAAAAATGTTCTTCATGCTTAGATAAAAAAAAGGTATTTTACTGGGTTTTTAATCTTCTAATGAAAGTAAAAGTGGAATAATCGGTCTTCAGGATTCACTGCTTTCTCATAAACACTCCAGGAAATCAAAGCAGTCTCAGTCCGGTACATCCTGACATTTATGGCACACCACCAGGGTGCTGTCAACCCAACACCAGCCTCTGTCCACACATTCTCACCCTCCGTAAACATGTTTGACTCCACCAATTGACTTCTCTGCCATCTGGCTGCTCCCCACGGCCCAAAGGTGGACATGCACCATTTACTGTGTGCATATACTCACAATTTGGCCTCAGGAGACGTAAGTGATGCCCAATTTATTTTGGCCTTGCTTTTCGTCTTCCCATAATCCTCCATTATTTTGACATCTTTATTTTCTTCATCTTCAGTCTATGGATTTCTTTGAGCTTGGGATTTTACTTGATTTTTGTGACTTGATTTATTCCTTTTTCTGTTTTATAACTTCAGAGCTTAGTAGGCTTTAAGTCTGTAACAAGCTGCTGTGTCATTGCTTTTCATTTACTGGGTCAGCCAATAGTCTTAGTCATTCTATATAGTGATGTTCAACCCTACAGCTTAATATGCCCTGACTGTATAATGTAACCTAAAATTGAATTTCATCCAATTTTACTCAGACTTCCAAGAACCTCAGGCAGTGAAATGAAAAGGCCAAATTTTGTGTAACAGCTAAATTGCAGCATCTCTTATGCATTCTTGTTAAATCTTCCCTTAGTTATTGGATTTGCAAGTGAGAGTCAATAAAAATCCTGCAACCGGAGAAATCAGTTGGTCACTGATCTGTTATTTATTCACACATCCTCAGCAATCAGAGACATGTATTTAATGACCCCCCCTGTATTTATTATACAGGTAATCATCCATTAACATGATAATGAATCCAATCAAACAGCACCAGGCATGTGGAAATGTCTGTCATTATTGATTATTATGTGCTTATAAACTGACTGGTAGGAGAAATAAAATCAAAAATGGTAGCTATTTAAATGGATGTTGAGCTCTTCTAAAAAAATCAATATAGCAGACAAGATGGTTTTCTCCCAGTCAGAGCTTATGATGGTAACAGTTAATGGAAAGTTAAACTAGTAGATGTAATACTCAATGTGCTCTTGAATTAAATTTTTTTGTAGAACAGGGACAAAAAAACAAAAACAAGACACACTTCTCACACCAGGGGGTCTCTTTACAACAAAAAAAAAAATTTAATTATGATTATAAAAAAAAATAATAAAAAAAGGATTAATCAGGATTGAGCCAACTTAGTATTTCCACGTTAAAAAACAAATTCAATTCAATTTGGTTCATTTATATAGCGTAATTCATAACACATCATCTTAAAAGCACCCTAAAAGAGAGAATTCAAACCAGAACATCCAGTCAAATTGATTCAAAGTTTTCTATCATTCCATGAAACTAGCTGGATTGTATCGACTATTGACTCAAAGGCAATCCCCTCACACCAAGCATGCTTGTAGCGACAGTGGAGAGGAAAAAACTCCCTTTAGCAGGAAGAAACCCGCAAAAGAACCGGGCTCAGTGTGAGCCGCCATCTGCTGAGGCAGGCTTCAGGGTTCAGGAGAGAGAAGCAGAGATACAGAAAAATCCCTTTGAATGATGCAAAGACTTGCTATACAAATCACATTATTTAGGAACTACACACAGACTCATGCTTAGTAGTGCTCACTATGATAAAATCACTAATGGCTACAATATGAAGCTAAGCAAAGTTTATGGAAACTGAAAGAAAGGTGCAGAAGTTAAAGACTTCTGTTCTGGCTCTAGGGATGTGTTTTCTATGTTTTTTGTTTTTTAAACCATCAACCTTTTTTGACATTTTTTCTGACTCAGAAACCAAGGAAGCACCTAAAAGAAATCAGAGGCAGTGCATGAGTTCTCTTTTTTTTGCTATAGGCATTTGTAAAAATGGAGGCACCTGTGACAAAACACTCTCAGAAAAACAGATTTTACTATATTTGGAAAGTTTTTCTCTTGCTAGTTAGGAAATTCAAGGCAGTTTTTGCGCCCTAAAATGAGGACACGCGATAATGGTGTTGATCTTCTTGCAATCTGTTTGCTTTTGCAAAAAGGCTTTCATTTATGTAAATTAATATTTGCAGCAGCACCCCACGCTAATTAGAAAATCATCAATTTGGAAGTCTCTTTTTGACCTTCAGGGGTATTTAGAAAAACTTTCAGTAGCTGCAGAGTAGGGGGTAAGAAAAGCACCAAATGACATTTGGCTTGTTATGTGTTCAGTAAAACAGCAATAAAATATACTGTTTTTCAAAGTTATTTCCAAGTACCATATATCGCAGTTTAGTTTCATACACTACAATGAAGTTTAAGCTCTAACAAATACATAGTTGTTGTTTTTTTTAGAGATGTACCTGTCATGACCTTGGTTCTGTTGTGCTTTTACTTTGCTCTTGTTTTCTAGTTTTATTTATTTAATTCTATTTGTTGTAGTTTCTAGATTTATGTTCTTAGGTTTTTCTGTTGTCCTCTTTTGCCCTCTAGTGTGTGTTCCTTTCCCCTTGGCTACCTCGTTGTCTCCTCTCACACCTGCTCCTTGTCAGCTCGTTAACCCTGTATTTGTCTCAGTCGGCTACACTCTCCCTTTGCTGTCACTCTTTGTTGGTTCACTTGTCATTGCCGTGCTTCCCATGCTGTTGTCACCACTCTCTCGTCTCTACCTTGCTCCGACTCGTGTTTGAGACTTAAATATTGCAGTTTTGGTATACGTGATTAATTGGATTTTTTGATTCCTGCCTTTGTTTTGTTTTTCATCATTAAAAGCGGTAAGAGAACTAACCCCTGTCTCTCTGCCTTTACATCTGGGTCCTCAAACCTCAACCCAGGCTGACAGTACTGGGCATTGTTTCTGTGAAATCTGTCCTCAGCTATAACACCTTCCACAATCAAGACTGCTGCTACATTTAAAATTTAAAAGAAGTATACGTGTAATGTAATGGCGGGAAAAAAGTTCTGATATTTAGTTACCGACTACATGATAAAATCTTCCTGGTCTTTCAAGAGTAACTTAGAGCATTTGCAAACAGTTAATATTTTTTGTTCTATGTCCAGTTTTTTTCGTATGTATATTTATCTGATTGAGAAGTTATTATACCGACTAAGCGACAAAAACCTTATATAACAAGTAGACATAAACCTCTCAGGAGAATTTCGCAATTTGTCTTCAAATATTTAACTTCAATGGGTGTTTGTAGATGCTCTATCTTTTCGGCTCCTCCCACTCCTCTCCTCACTTCCTCCCTCAAGCCTTCTGTAGCTTGGGCAGAGCAGAGAACTGCATGATGGAAAGGAACATTCACCACAGCAAGCCTGTGCCTGACTTCATGAGACATGGGAATGCACCCACATACCAACAGATATCCTCAAATTCGTGCACATGGAAACACACCCACACAATCAAATGCAAAAACACAAACAAGTCTCTATGAGATGAAAGAAAAAATGCGAGAAACAAAGCAATTTGCTGCACAATGGAGCCGAGGGTTTATGGATCGTGACTAGCTATACTGTGCTTGGAGCATGGAGCTAGCTGTATTGTGAGCCTTAGATAAGGTCATTATGTAAAACTAAGTCTCAAGTGGAAGCTTTTGTCAAGAACCCAGAGTATGAGATTATCGGCTTCTGTCTGTCCACCTGTCCAACCATCTGTCTGTCTGTCTGTCTGTCTGTCTGTCTGTCTGTCTGTCTGTCTGTCTGTCTGTCTGTCTGTCTGTCACAGTTCTCTTATGTTACACCATAATTATGCTCAGTTTACACTGATGAAGCTTCAGCTCACAGGATGATGAATCTCTAGCATCCATATGATTAACTCTAAAGCAGGGGTTTTGAGACTCGGCCCTGGGGACCTGCATAGTTACACATTTTCCTAGGTGCTCTGTGCGGAAATTCTGTCCGCACAGAGTCGGGCGCTGAGGGATGAGAAGCCCAAAATGATGTAATTGGGCCGCATAACCTCGCTGATGCATCAAGGCCAATCTGTTGTAGAAAAACAGTACTGCTCTCTAAAATAGATCAACTTCAACATCCATAATCTAAGATGTTAGGCAGCTAGGCAGCAGCCTAATTGGCATTTCTTCTCCAAGATAGAGTCACCATTAAAACAGGAACAAACCAGATTAAGCTACTATGATGAGAAAAAAGGCCAGCATATAGATTAAGAGGTTGGACTTGGAACGGGAATTGAGATAGAATGAAGAAGGATGCGCGTCCTCTGTCACCCAGCAGTCTATGCCTATATCAGCATAGTTATAGAGATAGCTCAGAATAACCTGAGCTACTCTACTATAATCTTTATCAAAAGGAAAGTTTTGCTTAATTGTAGGCAGGGTGTCTGCCTCACAGACAGTTCCATAGAAGAGCCGAGCAGCCTAATAATTCAAAAGATTTGCCTCCCCCAATTCTGCTTTAAGAAATCCTAGAAACCACAAGTAAAACCTGCAGACTGAGAGAGCAAGGTGCTCTGTTAGAACATGAGGAAAAGAAACCAGATCCCTGATATAAGATGGATCTTGGCCATTTAAGGTTTTATATGTGAGAAAAGAAAATTTTAAACATTGGGCGCCTGCATACCTGAGTTTAATAAATGGATGATTAGTAGGCTACTTTGCAGCCCATGGCGGCTGCTGAGGGGTGGCTGTAATCATTTGATGCAGGTGTTGATGCAGACACACATCTAAAAACATGCAGGACAGAGTTTGAAAACCACTGTTCTAAAAGTACTTTTTGTACACACTCCAATCTCAGTGTGTACTTGCACTATACAGAACAAAGAAGTATCAGTAGCTTACGGATACACTAAGTCACTTTAATGCACTTTACTTCCTTTATTTAGAAAACACAATATTTTTAGATATATCAAATCAGGCATGTTAAGAAAACAGTGTGACAGCAGTTTAAGGTAGATGTATCCAACCTTAAGACAGCAAATGCAAGAAAAATTATCTACCAAGTCTGACCCCTTAACCTGAAGTCAGATAAATAATTAAAAGGTTTCAGACAGCTACAACTTAATCAAGCAAGCCTAAAGGAGAATTCAACTTTTATCTTGTTACCAAGCACATCAGGGCAGGGACGACGGAGGTAATTTTTTTGGACTACATTAAAAAGTCTACTGTAACCTATGTTTGGAAGACACAAATTTAAATAAAGGATGTTAAATCAATCTTCATCATGACGTAACAATGTTTGTAAGCAAATTTCATCCAAAAGACAGAAATCTGTGAGCTATTATTAAAATTTCCAAACACTGCTGCAAGCTGCTGCAATTAAAACCCACATGTTCTCTGTCTGACATACAACATATAGTGAAAAATAAATACATACTTTTATTTCATGAGCATATGCAAGATAAAACTGTCATTCAGACATTTTGATCTTAAGTTGCCGCTTGTTCATTGGACATGAGAGAAGGAAATGCTTTTAATTAAAAAAACATGTCCTGCATTCTTTGTTAGCAAAAGCTTTTTAAGCATCCATCAATTTTCCGGCCGCTATCCCCTGCTGGCGTCAGCAGAAGGGATGCTGGTGCTCATCTCCAGTTGTCTACAAAGCCAGAGGTAGGGTCCACTTGGACAGGTCGCGTCTATAACAGGGCAACACAGAGACAAACAGCCATTCACACACACACCTCACACCCTAAGGAGAAATTTAGAGAAGCCAATTAACCCAACAGTCATGTTTTTGGACTATGGGAGGAAGCCGGAGTACCCAGAGAGAAACCCACGATGCTCACGGAGAACATGCAAAATCCATGATTCATGAGCAGCCCTGACTTTAATTATTATTTAATTTTTGCAGTTCTTAATCACTTGCTTTGTTTTTGAAGAAAAAAGGAGGCTGTTCTTAGAAACCTTCCATTGACTTGATTATTCAGGTAGCTTCAGTATTAGAGAAAAAAAAAACTATTACAAAAAAACTACGGTATGTTCACATATAAGGTGCATATAAAATGTCTTTTTTCCTCAAACAAAGGGCGCCACCCTATAGTGCGGTGCGCCCTATGTGTGTTGTTACTGCGGACGTTGTTGAGACCACCATGAGAACCTTAAAGGGGGAAGTGTGGAAGTCGTTATTAAGGCAAATGAAAAGGGTTGGATGGATGAGGAGATGATGAAAGCGGGGCTGAGGCAGGTGTATGTGAGGAGACCAGGTGGTTTTTTCCACGCATCACCATCGCTATTAATCTGTGACTCCATGCGTGCCCATCTCACAGCCGATGTGAAAAACAAGGTGAAACAAATGAACGCTGTGCTCGCTGTTATTCCGGGAGGTCTGACAAAGGAACTGCAACCGCTCGACATCGGTGTGAAGCGGCCGTTCAAAGTAAGGCTGCGAGCGGTGTGGGAGCGATGGATGACCAACGGAGACCACAGTTTCACGAAAAGTGGAAGGCAACGCCGGGCAAGTTACGCCACAGTTTGCGGATGGATTGTTGATACTTGGACTAAAAGTGTCTGCTGGCTCTTGCTTTGTTCGCTTTTGCAAAAAGCCGCATTATTTCTGGAGACAAGGCACGAAAGTGACTCTGACAGCCTAAGAAGGAAACATTGACATGTCTGATTTAGTGCAGCCGCCTAATTCTGAAACAGAGAGGATGATGACTTTGAAGGGTTTGATTAATACTTTGTAATAAATACTTGAATAAAACACAAAACATACTCAGTTTTGCTCTCACGCCAACTCAACCTTCAACTTTTTGTATTGTCAAATGCACTTACATGGCAAAAACAACACAGATGAAATTTCAGTCCTTCAACCCCACGGTGCATAATAAAAAAATATAAAAATATATATAATGAAACCATAGCATAAAAATAAAAAATAAAACCTAAGATATAAAAAATAAATATTAAAATATTTAAATATGTGAACAGTAGTGCCAATGGTGCAAATAGTGCATAGAGTAAGCAGTCCTGACGCGGGGGAAGTAGTGGGAGGACGGGGGTATTGGGGGGGTCAGGGGGCGAAGGGGGCAGGGCAGGGGAGGGGAATTGAGCATCCTCACTGCCTGGTGGAAGAAGCTGCCCTGAGCCTAATCGGTTCTGGCCCAGGAGACTCTGCAGCCTCCTCCCGGACGCAAGTGGCAAGGTTACGCTTCTATTTTTAAATACGCAGAGAGTTATTTAAAGGTAGTAGAGGACATGTACTGTATATAAAACCCTCTTCCCTATAGTCCGGGTAGCGCTACTTTATCTGTGTGTTAAATACAGTAATGCACATAACTGAGACTACAGCGTTTTAGTACGGTGCTCTTATGGTCGTGGAAAATACGTATATATTGAGATTTTGTTATAGTCTTTTAATATATATGAATGATAAGGGTAGCGTGGCTGTTTTCATACTAGGATGAATGAATAAATCTTGGACCTCGATTGTGTGGTTTCATCTTTGGCCATAACAGAACATCCTCCATGTGGGAATTGAAACAGTCTACAATCATGTCTGTTAAAGATGAGCAACTATTATGCTGCTTCCTCCTCCTTCATACTATTGTGGGTCTTGCCATAATCTAGAACCGCAGATAAAGTGTGTGAACAGTGCAGGTGTTTTTATGACCGGTATAATGGAGGAACCAGTTTGTAGGAGAAAGTACAAAATCACATACTGTGACCACCATTACTTGCTTTAATATGTAATGGTAAGAAATAATATTGGACCCACAACATGCCAGATAGACACTTTTGAGTCCAAAAAGTCAAAATATTGATTCCAGGAAGTAATATATTATAAGTATTAGACAACATGGAAATCCATGTCACACATTCTGCAGGGAATGGTTTGGTAAATGAAAAATTGTTTCTAGCCACTAAATATATCAACACCAGCTGGTTGTACCCCCCTTTTACAGTATGTACATAGTTTCACATGAATCAGATATGGAAACTGTTGTATGATTCTTAAATATATACATCATTATCTGAACACACACAATTTGCTTTTAATTTAGGTATGCTAACTGGTATAAGTATTCTTTTTTACACCTCTCCATTGCTATTGTCCAAATTCTCAGTCCCAGGATTTAAAGCCATATTTTAAGTCTATTAAATTAAACTTCTGCAACATCTGCATAAATAATGATTTAGTTACTTTCCTCAGGAGGCTTTTTTGTATTAGAGACTGACTGTTATGGTGTTTTGTTAAATTGGAAATTATTTATCAAATATTTTAGCATTGATTATTGTGTTTAATGTGTTGTGTGGCCACAGTTCAACATACACTGGCTGCTCTTTTGGAGCAACCAAGAGCCATCAAACAGCTGAAACAGCAAAGACTTATGTCCCTGCAGTTTTAACCAAGCACAGTCCACCCTCAGAGCCCCCTCCAGTTTTTCTCCTGACAAATTTGTCCTTCAAGTAGAAGGGAAGCTCATCAAGTAGCTATCTAGGCTGTAGATGAAAATTAAACCAATGAACAGTTGGTTTTATTTTGCCTGAACCTTTTTTTTCAATATAATATTGTTTTAGTTTACTGTCAAGGGCATTTTTTTTAATAGAATCTATAGATTCTAGATATAGAATGTATAGATAATCAGGTTGTACTTTTTTATATATGAAAACTTTTTCTATATGCTGTTTAGAGTATAATATTTATTGTGGTGTGCAGAAATGTAAGCTGCTTTCTTGGTTTCTGTTTTTATCGTCCCATTTCTCTCTCCTTTTAGACTTGCATTCTGTTGTGAATTGTTAATGAAGGATTGCGATTGAATTTAAATAGTTATTGAGGTCATACTGCCTGCTTCATGCTTTCTGCTGTTCATGCAGCTGCAGTGTTAGAAATGTCAGAACAGCAGTATATTAAGTTATGCAGAGATCCACACATGCATATGTAATTCTTCTTGTCTTATTCCTTCTGTTAATCTCCCCCCCTTTCCCCCCACTCACCCATCTGTTTCTCCCCCTCATTCTTTCTCAGTCCCTCTTTTTGCTTCAGCATAAAGCTTTATTTCTTCTTTTTTTTTTTTACAATCAGGCTTGGTTTGTTTCTCTCCCCTCCTACTCTGAACACTGACACTGCTAAAGGGATCGCTCACTCCGCCGCTCTGCTATCTTTCCTTCTTTCCTGCTTTCTCCTTATCCATCTTCCCTTTCTCTATCTCTACTTCCCTCCCTCTCAACCTCTTTTTTCACTCTCTCTCCTCGCACAAATGCCTTAGTTTACACATTACGGAGGCATCTGTCATTTTGCTCTGTGAAGGGAAAATATTTTTTACTTTTTTCTCTTGTTTTTTTTGTTCCTTTTTTTGGGGGGGCTGCCTGCCTTTTTCTTTCCCCCAATCCTTACCCTGCTACCAATATGTTTTATTTCCAGCTGGTGATCATGGCAGGGACCGTTCTGTTGGCGTATTACTTTGAGTACACGGACACGTTCCCAGTGCACATCCAGGGCTTCTTCTGTTTCGACAAAACCTACTCAAAGCCATACCCCGGACCAGAGGACAACAGTAAGGCACCGCCGGTCCTGGTGTACTCCCTCGTCACCGCCATCCCCACTGTGACGGTGAGTTTTGTCAGCCACTTGTTTAAGGGATGATGGCAAATTATCCTCCACAGGTGCTCATTATGCACCTGCAGAGAAATCTCAGTCTACCATTAACAAATGAGATGATTTCCTGCCTTAATGCAATAGTTTCAGCTCATCTGCACGTGGTGGAAAGAGTGTCAGGGGGTGTGTGTAGGTGTGCATCCTCGTGGTGCTGAAAGCTGTTTGTGGCAATGCGTTCTCGGGCATAACCATGGCAACGGGCACTATATTTGTCCTCCGTAAGAGCAACCAGACACAGCTATATTGTGCAGAGACTCTATTCCTGTTTCAAACAGCGGGCCAAAGGAACCAAAGCCATCATCTGTTTTTTTATAGCAATTCCTTGTTTGTTCACAGAATGCACACTTGCATTAATCGTCCTCTTCTCACATGAAATTAATGCACAGGAAGTGCCTTAATAATTAAAACACGAATGCAGAATGCTAAAATGTAGGTCAGGGTGAATGTTTCATTCATTTGATTTTAACACATTTAACCTCCCTCTCTCAAGCAACATCACTAAGCATTTTCTGCTTATAATTGGAAAAAGTTACAAGCTAATGGGGTTGATTTCTCACCAGAGCAGTTTAATCTCTTTCTGCAGGCCAACAGGAAAGCAGCTAGGATAATGAATCATAGCTTGGTATCCCCTTCAGAGCCTTCCTTATATTCCTGTGACCCTCAGGCCTCGCCTTCTAGATGTTATACATTTAGGTGTTATAACAACATGTTCGATCCTGAGCTACACCAAAAGCAAAGTGTTAAAAAGATCTGTCTGCTTTTCAACCGTATATTCCAGTTGTGCATCTGGGCCAGTATAATAAGAAAAAAAAGGGAGTGATTAGGAATATAAAATTATCAATGTCCAATACAGGATTTCTCTAAAACAGAAATGTATATTTTATGAATTTGAAGAAAAAAAAGAATCCCTGCACTATAAAGAACCAGCTTAGAGGCAAGCATGACAGGGGAGGATGGGAGGTGATTAATAAAAGTTTTAGGCAGATTGTATGGAGCAAAAAAAAACGATACAAAAAAAAAAACAACCTACTTGCTTTGTTGGGGAGCAACTTTTTGAAGTGACTAGGGCTGCAAATCTCAACAATGCTTGCAAATTAAAGTCATCTGGTTGAACATTTTCAATTAATCGAGTTATGATTGATAGCCAAAGGTTCTTAAAGATGACTTCCCCTTTTAAAAATCAGTTGAAGTTTTATTGAATTTTCACAAAATATACAATGGTAATTAATCAAAAATATAGTAATGTAATGTAAAAGTTTTTCTACCCCTACTTCCTCAACAACACAAAAAATAATGGTGGGTTAAAATGGTATATATAGATATACATACAAATCTCAATATAAGGAAATCAAAAATTTCCAGAGAAAGTGCTCTTCGAAATAGAGGATGTAAATCACCAACAATAGCATTGCTGCCAAAAATAAATAAAAACAAAACAATACCTCAGGTCTCCACTCTTTTATGAATTACTATATTTGTGGGTACAGTAAAATATGCAGGTAATAAATTCAAAACATTAGATGAAACAATACCTTAAACAAACATCAAAAATATATGGTTTTATAATCTTGGTACACAATTACTGTCGGCGGGTCGCTGTGTCAGCTAACAACAATTAACGATTATTAAATTAGGTGATGATTATTTCAATCGACAATCACGGTTAATCCCGCCATCCGCCTGCTCTAAGTCCAAAAGGACCCTAAAAACCTTCCGCATTCGTTTTTCGGAGATTTCAGCGCCTCGAACAGCAATGGTCGTTGGATAGAGGTTCAGCTCTCAGGGTTGCCAGAAGCAAGCATCCATATGGATAATTATTGCTATTTTTTTAAAAATCTAAATAGTATTTTTATTCCTTTTTAAGGTTCTTCATATCTGAATAATTGTAACGCATGATTGTCACTGGTGACATTTGATATTGTTGTGCATTGCTTCAGCCAGTTGAGCAATATGCCACATTCCTGGGCTTTTGTTTGAAATCATTTTGCATAACAACAGCTGCAGTCAGGTTGGGTCTAACTGCTTGACTGGATCCCCCATAAAATCTGTGTGCCTGCCTATCAATCTTAGTTGTGTTTGGTGATGATGCAATCCTAGAGGTTCTGCTCAGATAAATAGCCTGTAATTAAAATGATGGGACAGTTTGAGTTCGTGCCTCATGAGCTTTCTTTCCCCATTGCTGTACCCTCATACTGTATTTAGATCTAAGGCAGTGAATAAGCAGCAAAACCCTCACACTTAATTGCTGTACACAGGCACCCCAGAGGCTAAGACCACCATCAACAGATAATGCCGATGAATTGTCTTGGTCAAAAGACAAGACGACTGAGATGGACAGCGGCAGGTGACCATATGGTTACAGGATGAATACCTGCATCTCAAAGAAACATGCAGCTGCTTTCCTATAACCTAATGCCATGTATAATGTCCCTGAGAGAGGCATGTAAAAAGTGGGATGTAAGTATAAGTTCCATGTTTGCAAAAGTGAATTCAAATACGCTTACAAAGAAATAGCAAAAAAAAATAAAAAAACTGACAATTTTGTTTAGCTTTTTAGAAGTTAAACTATATGTCCAGGAGTTGTATTGTATTTAAAGCAAAGTCCGGTATTAAAGCCACTGAGAAAAAGAATGCCCATATGATCATGAGCATATGTACAAACACTGGAAACTGTAAGCACAGGTCTATTGCTGTTGTTGCTGATCCCAAGTGACTCAAAATGGTCTAATTCTTTTTGTTTGTAGATGTTTTATTATTGTTTTCATATGAGTACCTGTTCTTTGATGTTTTCTAATTAGTTTGAGAGGCCTTAGAGAAAGTTTCTATCTGATTTTACCAGGACAAATGCCCAGGGACATGTTGCTATTTGTGTCTGTAGTCTTTTTTTAGGTCTACTTTTGTTTTGCTCTTTAACAGTATGCACTCTAATGGTTGAAGGTATGCCAGCTAAAAGAACTACTGGAGATAGTTTTGCCTGGAGGTAAATCCCCCTTTCTTTAGAGCAGAGAGCCGCCTCCCTCCCTCCCTACTTTGACTCTCGCTACTTTCAGAAATCACCTTGGTATGGGTGGTATATTCTATAGGTAATGTTTGTTTCAGCTTACTGACTGTTAACTCTTCTTAAAACATACATCCATGCAATGCAAAACAAAAAATTAATAGGTGCAAAATGTGAATTTTGTGTGTGAATTTTACTTGCTTGACGGAGCTGCAAAAAATGTGTACACCCCAGGCTTTACAAATAAATAAATACACCCACCCAAAATATCAACAGGATGTAATGCCCCTTTTTAAAAGTGGTGGTAAACATGCATAACCAAGAAGAGTAATAAAAGACTCCATTTGAAGAGCTGATTTACAGATTTAAATATATAGTAAAGATTGTGTCTCTGCTTCCTCTGCCCTGAACCCCAGCTCGCCTCAGCAGATATCCACTCACACCGAGCCTGGTCCTGCTGAGATTTCTTCCTGTTGTGAGTTTTTCTTCCCATCTCAATTGGCATGCTTTGGTGTGAGAGGGATTGCTCTTAAGTCAATTTATTTGATACAATCAGCTGGTTTCCTTAGATAGACAAACTTCGGCAGGGGCTTTAATTCAGTTATCCTGGTTTATCCATTTCGAATCACTAGTGACGCTTACGCGCAAATCATTCCTCCAGTCCGCTGATCTAAATCTTGTTTCAATAAAATCATCTGATCATGGCTTGTTTATACAATGTGCTTTCTAATCCATTGAATCATTTGAGAATGCACAGAACCAAGTCCAGTTTCAGAAGATGTAAAATGTTTTATCGATTGTTTATGTCCCAGTCTTCTTGCACAGTCTGCTTTTAATATGCACTGTGCAACTCAAAATCTGACTTTTTTCTTGCAAATGACAGATTTTATTTGTGTTTTCAAAAAGCAGATGTTTTACTTTTGCATCTGGGCGTAGTTCTTCCGTCAGACCCAGGAAATTGCTATTGAATTGTAGTCCATCTAAAAATAGATCTTAGGTCTATTCTCAGTTCATTCCCAGTTTGAGCTTATGCAAGCACCTTTGCAGAAAACCCTGTCGGGTGTCGAACTCGCCGGACACACCACCTCTTTATGAAAACTTTCTTGCCGATTTAAATGACAATTAAATCCAGTTTGGTGTAAAGTTGAGGTGTGTGTGAGGACCGTATGTTGTACTCTGTTGAGCACTTTTGAAAAATGTAATTTATCTTGACAAACATAACCCAATTTATTAGTTTCCTAAAACCCCAACGACTCCCTTTTCAGGAGGCATGGGCCGTATCGCTTTTGCAGGTCAATAACTATTCAACCACATCCATTACTAAGGGATGATGTTTCGTTTTCAATTTGTGTTTTTTCTAAGCTAAAAGAAGGTTTGTTTGGGCCACTCTATAAGCCTAAAACTCAAACGCTACCTCCAGACATTAAGTCCAGTGGTTTTAACTTTAAAACTTTTTGAATAGTTCTATATCCCCAAACTTAATTGATTTTCTTTCTGCATTGAACAATAAAAAATAGTTGTTAAATGCAGTTACCACATGTATAGTTAACTCGGCTATAGTTAAATTCCTGGATAACCACCGTGTTTTTCAAATATTACCGTGTGTTTATTTAGATCTTGACAGCAGTGGCATACTGTCACAGCATTGGGTTAGTTACCCCGGCGTAGATGTATAAAAGCTTCAAAATACTTCTTTTTGCCGTCGCGCCTGGGGTATTTTCTCAACAAATACAACACATGGAAGTCATAAAATATTTAGTCACCTAGCCCCAGTGGATAACCCAGCTAAGCTAGCTACAAGGTGGAAAGCTACTCAATGAAAAGATGTCAAATATTCTCGGGATACAACAATAGACTATTGAAATGACCCATGCTTATTATTATATAGTGTTAGAGATGGATGTTAATAGATGGTATCTGTGTGACCCGTTATATATAAGAAGGGATGTGAAACTTGTTGCTATCATCTGTGTGGTCTGGAGGGTGGATGTAGTATCGGCCGCAACTGTTAGACCCAGATAGAAGCAATCACCATACAAAACACCTTTGTGATCTTGGCCAATACTGTTTGACGTGACCACTGGTCAGGCCAGCCCAAGAGATTATCCCTGCAAAAATATGATTATACTCTAACCATTTTGGCAAACATGACTGGAATAAATTTGTTTCATCACTTAAAGATGCTTTTCCCCTTTGTGCAGAACCCTCTTGAGAAACATCCCCTGATTTCATTTAACAGAGTGGATCGTACTGTATACATTGATGTTTATAGGATTTTATGTGATTTAAAAATAAAAAGCAAGTAGATGTAAATGAGTATTAAATCTTGTGATAGTTTGTCATGTAACTTTTTTTATAAAAGAACTTTCAGTTTAACATCTTTATCCTGAAATGTTGTAAAAAAAAAGCATGATACCCTGAATGCTTGTTGTGTATTGAAGAGATGTACTAATGTTACATAACTGAGTTTGCTTCCAGTATGAAACCCCAGCTTAAGGCAGAACTCAGAAACCCAATCAGAGCGCACCTAAATTAAGTGTTTTACCCCTCGAGTTAAACTTGCTATTAGGTAAAAGAAAGAATAGCGAGGAAAGAGAAGCTTTGCAATCCTCTGAAGTCAGAGATGTAAAAAGCATATCAGTGTTCTCTATATAGAATACAGTGGAAAACAAAGGGTAGCCAGTGAATACTTTTCAAGTCCTGTTTCAGGGAGGGAGGTTTCCTTAATGAAAGTTAAAGCTTGAATCCTGATAACATTGTGTAGTATATTTATGTAGTATAGTGTAGGTTAATAGGGATTTAAACAAATAATTCCACATATGATTAATTGCCAATTATTGGTTTTAGGATTAGAATTTGTTCCATCAGGATTAATTGATAATGTCCACTTTTAAAGGAATTTCTTTAGGTGTTTTAACATTTAGAGGGCATGGCTATTCATTGGATTAGCGAGCCTCACCTCGTTATCGCAATAGAAGTGATGGCAGAGGCAGAGCTGAGGAATGTTAAAGCAGTTAAGTGGATCAAAAAAGGACCAAAAGTTTTTTTATATATGTTTTAATAACAAGAATGCAGAATACGTTTTTATTTGTGCCCTGTTTGTAAATATAAACAATTTAATTCAATGCAGTTAAATTCAAAAAACTTTATTTAATAACAAGCGAATCAGCGAACTCCTGCACCCGGCCGTCAACCACATCTGGATAAACTGCTTAGTGAAGACACTGTGTTGTTGTTTAACAATCATCCGGAAGCGGATGCCCCATGTTGTCCATATATGTTCTTCACTTTATGAAGAATTCTTCTTCATGAATTCATTTCCAGGGGTTTGGCTTGTTCAGAGATTGCATTCTTATTACAGCCAAGCTGCTGAGTCATTTGCTCTGATGCTCAGATGCATACTGACAAACCCTTGAAGTTACCCTACGCCTGTTTAGCTGTGCTGCAGAGGAGCAGAGTCAATCTCTGGTGTTCGTAAAGACGAGGATTTGATGAATTTGTAACATGATGGAAGAATGTAAGAAGAAGACGTGCTATTAATAAGTACTGTAGGTTGGGAAGGCTTTTGGGATTTAATGGACTTCATGGAG
Source organism: Cyprinodon brontotheroides (assembly GCA_018398635.1). NCBI lineage: Eukaryota > Metazoa > Chordata > Actinopteri > Cyprinodontiformes > Cyprinodontidae > Cyprinodon > Cyprinodon brontotheroides. The sequence goes on along the minus strand of JAGKQL010002607.1, from coordinate 14,551 downwards.
TTTCCTCTGAGAGTCACCAGAAAAAGCTGTCCAAAAGCACTAATGACAGCACAAAATTTTTCCCACCACTAACTGTTAAATAACAATAAAAAAGAGAGAGATATATCACAGTTAGCGTCCATTTAAATGAAACATGGTAACAAATAGTCTTACTCCATGTCAGAGCGACATACCCAGTTTTTAAAAACGGCTTTAGATTTCGTTACATCTGAAATGAGAGACTTTCACATATTTTATTAATCAGTTTTTTTACGTAGTAGTTTTTACATTTAATAAATAGGCTTAATAACATGAAAGAAAAAGTGTTCAGTACAGCTGGCACAAACAAATATTTAAAATAGAATGATGTAGTTTGTTTTAACTCGGCATATGTTGTGCAAAGATCCTCTTAAAAATTCCTATTAATTGTGAGTCAATCAGTGAAATAAATTAACTTTAGATTGATTTATTAGTGGATAACTGGCATGCCTAGTCATAAGCACAGTAAGAATGTTCCAGGCAGACATCAAATAAGGATCAAATATGGCTGCAAAAGCCATAATAATTAGTCGAAGTTGTTTGTATATTTTATTTCGGGGTTATTATTATTTATGACTTCTTGTATTTAATTCAATTTTTCAGGTTTGATATTCAGCTCCTGGATCGGTTCTTGATTTTTTTCTGTACAACCTTCCTTTGTGCATCCTCTTAGTATTTTAACAGATTCATGGGGAAAAAGAATTAATCTTTAAGAAGAACTACTTTTCAAATGAATTCTGAAATTATGGCATCAGGGTTTAAATGACGGACATACGCATACATTTACATATAATGCATAAAGCCATCTTGTATAAATTGTAACCTGTTTTACATCTGAAAGGCTTGTTGCTTGTTGATAGCAGCTCAAATAATCTGACCTCTTAGTTAATGATCACATTTAGCCTGGATGAGCGTTTATTAGTCTATTAGGAGCAGCTGAACAGAGTTGGGTGACAGAAAAGAAAGGCTTTCTCTTCATGGATGTTTACTCAGCTGGCAATGAAGGAAAAATTGAAGCTTTTTAGAGAACATAAAGGGCTCCTTTTATAGCTGCCACTCTGATACTGCTGGGTCATGTCACTCACTAAAGAACCCCAAAAAGGATTATTCAACAGGCCCCAACAGGAGTTTGTTAAAGAAAAACCTGCTTGACTGGGTACAGAGTCACTCGCCATGGTAACAGAGTTCGTTACCATGGTTATGAGGATAACTGACTCAGTTTCTAATGGGTCTCCAACCAGTTGAAACCTAGGATTTCTTCTAGTACAGTTCAGCAAACTGAACTTTTGATAAAGCTGCTGTTCATTTAGATTTAGTCTTAACTTAAGCTTAATAGCTTCAGGAATTGCTTTTGCTATCTTTATTCCTATTAATAAAATATACATTATATTTTTATGTCTGCATCATTTGGCTAGCAATGCGTAAACCCTTCATGGCCTTCAAAACCATTGTAGTGCTTTGAGCTAACGTAACTTTTGCTGTATTCCAATGACTTTTGTCACTGTTGAGCCCTTTTAACTCTCTTTCATTACGAACTAAACCCTTTGAGATCTGAATAGTAGAGCTTACAGTGTGTTTCCATGCGTGAATTACTAGCTGAGCTCTTGATAGTGCCGAGCAGAAAGGCTGAGTGAAACCGATGCACTTGTGTGGCACTTGGCAAAAACGCTGTAGGTTTCAGTGCATCAGTGAAGGTAAGCATGTGGGCGGATGATGGCGCACACCCCCCCCCCCCTGCTGCAGAAAACTGTTGCTTTGTGCACAGATGAGAGCTGAAATGAGAGCATTCCAGCTACAATACGAACAAGTTAGAGTACCTGCAGGCAATCCCTATCTCACTGCAATGAAATAATTTCCTCTTTCACACATACGTACAGAATCTAGCCCAAAGCTTGTAGCACGGGCAATGAACAATGCATGCTCCTGATGCATTGAAGGTGACATATCAGCTCTCACTCTAATTATCGTCCTCCAGACTGGCTGAAAGCAAAAGGCTGCTTGAACTGTTTACATATTATTTGTGTACGTCTATTTGAGAGCATGTATTTTGCAATAATGGCCTTGCACTGATTGCACACCGTGACCCACCTGTCAGGCGGCACAGTTTAGCCACAGCCAATCAGAGGATCAAATTGTAATTGCAGGCTTTAGCTGCCTGTGGCACAGTTTGAGCCTCAACAGCCCACTGTGCCAGACAAACATACACACTCGTAAATACAAGCAAGGGGATTGCAAAAAGTGAGTAAAAGTTTGGAATGCTGGGGTTTCTTTTTTGTATTTCTTTTTAATAAAGGTCAACATTTCGAACTGTTGCCCTGGAGAGCTTTTTTCTTCTGCTCTTACATTTGAGCTCTGAAACAGTGGGAGAGACAAAGCAGGGCCGCTTTTTGAAATGAGACATGGGATAAATTTACTCCAAACATAACACAGTAAGATCAAGAAAAAGCGCAAGAAATTAAAAAGAGATGTGAACAAAAAAACAAAAGAAAACAAAACCACAGAAGAAGAGTCAGAGGATTTGGATCGGGGAAAAAGGAGGAAAGGAGTTGCGTCTGATGTCTTTGAGAGGCTGCTCGCTTTTCCAAGTTTGTTTGCCGTTATCTGGTAATGCTGGAGAGAGCCTTCATGCATAATGCATCTCCATGTGACAGAAAGATGAGGATTGAGGAAATTCACAAAGAAGAGACCACATTATACCGGCAGCCTGAGTTTATCAAATGAAAAATTCAGCTGCACAAAAGACTTCATTGTACTGCTGTCATTTCATCAATGGGTGCAGAGAAAGGACTGGGAACAGTTAGGGGTTGAAGAGAAAGTGAGCTCAAATTAGAAATTAAGCCCTCCTAAAGAAAAAGGTTTATTTTAAAAGGATAAACTACCTTAAACCTTCTGTTTAGGCCAGAAATATTTGGACAGTAACAAATTTTTCATGAAGTTGGGCTCTGTATGCCACCAAGATTGGATTTGAAATGAAACCTTTTGGCTACCAGAATTCAAGGCGCAGATTGTAAATGCTTAATTTAAAGGGTTGAACAAAATATCTGATAGAAAATGTAGGAATTTTGTACACACATTTCTTTTACAAACACTCCACATTTTAGAGCTCAAAAGTATTGGGACAAATGAATATAACCCAAACAAAATATTTTTTTTCAATATTTTGTTGCGAATCCTTTGAGGCACCACTGCCTTAAGTCTGGAACCCATGGACATCACCAAACGCTGGGTTTTCCCTTTTTAATGCTTTGCCAGGCCTTTGGCAGCCAGCAGTCTTCAGGTCTTGCTTGTTTGTGGTCTTTCCGCCTGAAGTCTGGATTTGAGCAAGTAAAATGCATGCTCAATTGCTAAGATCTGGTGATTGACTTGGCCATTGCAGAATGTTCCACTTTTTGCACCCATGAACTCCCTGGGGTGCTTTTGGCTGTATGCTTGGGGTCATTGTCCATCTGTACTGTGAAGCGCGTCCGATCAACTTTTGCAGCATTTGGTTGAATCTGCTGAAATTATATCCCGTACACTTCAGAATTCATCCCACTACTTGTTCGCTGTTATGTCATCAATAAACACAAGTGACCCAGTGCCATTGAAAGCCATGCATGCCCATGCATCAATGCTGCTCCACCATGTTTCACAGGATGTGGTGTGCCTTGGATCATGTGCCGCTCCCCTTTCTTTCTCCAAACTTTTTTTTTCTTCCCATCATTCTGGTACAGGTTGATCTTTGTCTCATCTGTCCATAAATACTTTTCCAGAACTGGGCTGGCTTTGAGGTGTTTTTCTGCAAATTTAACTCTGGCCTGTCTATTTTTTTGAATTGATGAAATGGTTTGCATCTAGGATGTGAACCCTTTGTATTTACTTTCATGGAGTCTTTTACTGTTGACTTAGAGACGATACACCTACTTCCTGAGGGTGTTCTGGACTTCAGTTGATGTTGTGAACGGGGTTCTTCACTAAAGAGAGTATACATCATCCACCACCGCTTCCTCTCTTCCCGGACGCCAGGCCTTTTGAGTTCCCTAAGCTCACCAGTGAATTTTTTTCTCAGAATGTACCCGACCGTTGATTTTGCTACTTCAAGCATGTCTGCTATCTCTGCTGATGGATTTGTTCTTTTTCAGCCTTGCGGATGTTCTGCTTCACTCAATTGTGAGTTCCTTTGACAGCATGTTGCCTGGTCACAGCAACAGCTTCCAAATGCAAAACCACACACCTGAATCAACCCCAGACCTTTTAACTACTTAATTGATTACAGGTTAACGAGGCGCTTTCTGAGTTAATTGCATGCTAGAGTCCATTGTCCAAGTACTTTTTTGGTCCCTTGAAAAAGAGGAGGCTATGCATTACAGAGCTATGATTCCTAAACCCTGTCTCCGATTTGGATGTGGAAACTCTCATATTGCAGCTGGGAGTGTGCACTTTCAGCCCATATTATATTTATAATTGTATTTCTGAACATGTTTTTGTAAACAGCTAAAATAACAAAACTTGTGTCACTGTACAAATATTTCTAGCCCTTAACTGTAGATGTGTGGTCCATTGTTGCACTGTTCTCTCAATAACAAACCCTTGTTTATAGATGCTGGAGATGCGACCTGTCATCCTGTGAGTCCTGTTTCTCTGACATTGACTGGCTGGATGTACTCTCTTTATCCTCTGACATGGGACTTTGCTCGGGACTCGTCTGCCTGGCTGTGTGTGTTTCCACTGGACGGGGAGCCGCCTTTTTACAGCTGCTTTTTCTATATCTCTACATCTGTCTCCCTTGAACCCCAGTCAAGCCCTGCGGCAGATGGCCGCTCACACTGAGCCTGGTTTCACTGCTGTAGGGATTTCTTCTCTGTTAGAAAGGAGTTTTTCCTCTCGCATGCCGCTACAAGCATGCTTGAGTGGCTGGGGATTTACATTTTGAGATCCAGCAGTGCGATGCGATCCAACTGATTTTCAGTAGCATTTTCTGTTGTGATTGATGAGGATTATCTGTGTTTGGAATGGAAGTGATGTCACACCGTGTACATGTAAGACAGGAAGAGAGCCAGGGTTATGAATCCATTTCAAAAGCAGAAGGTGATAACTGAAGCCCACCTGTGCTTTGGAGCCAATGGATATTGATCATCCATCGATTTTCTCCTACTTAGTCCTTGTTAGGGCCACAGTGGGGCCGGTTCCTATCTCCAGCAGTCTACGGGCAAGAGGCAGGGTACAACCTGGACAGGTTGCCAGTCAACACAGAGACACAACCACTCAATCACAAACCTAAGGACAATTTAGAGAAGCCAATTAACAATCATGTTTTTGGACTGAGGAAGGATGCCAGAATTGAACCCAGAACCTTCTTGATGCAAGGCAGCAGTGCGACCCTCAGCTCAACTGTGCAACCTAGATATTGATAATTTCTTACTAAATCTTAAACATGGGTAGAAATAGCATGTAGTAAAGTTGCAGGCCTCACAAACGGTAGGCTTATAGGTCAGCTGTATATTGATTATTCCTTCTTCCGTTGAAAGCACAGTATTTATATTTGTAAAAACACTATAAAGTAAAGTATTTTATTTTAGTTTGGTAACTCTGCCACTTATTCAGTTATTTTTATACACTTTTAAGGTCCTAATTTTTGACCGCTTTTGCTGTAATGCTTTGCTGCTGTTTCCCCATTATGGGACAAAAAAGGAATTTTTTATTGTATTCTTCTTAAATCCTAGTTCTTCTAACTTAGTTTTAAACCAAACTGAATTCAGTTTGAGATCCAAACTGAAAAAAAATCAGCTTTATTATATCAAAATCAAATTTAAAGCGAGTGAATCAAACTTGCTTCTAGACTGGATCAGAAAATCTGCCTTCTTTGCATTGCCTGTTCCATCCTGCATTGTCTCCATCTCCAACATGGTCAGTACATTTGTGCAGTGCAAGTGCAATGACCCAAGTCAACTAGTTATGTAGTCCTACCAAAGCTCTCTAAAATGCAGATATTTTTATATCTGAGGGAAAAATATTCCAGGACATTACAACTTTTTTATATATAGGCTTTTTTGTACTATGTACACTCTTTTTATATTCTTAGTTAAATTTTTATCTTTAATGGCATTTTGCTTTAACTCTTTGTACTCTATATAAGCTACTGGAACCAGAATTTCCCTAAAGGAGTAATGTCAAGATTTGGTTGTGGTATTGAGGACCTGAATGCAGAGGCTGAGAGGCAGGGGTAAGTTCTTGCAGTTTTAATTAGTGGTAACAGTTAACAGAGGCAGAAATCCAAAATCCAACTTAAAAATGTAAAACAAACCAGAACCATGGAGACATCAGGGGAAAACAATTACGAGGAGCCGGGGAAAGACGAGGTAGGACAAAATAAGACGATGTTAGACCAGCACTGAGGAACTGCACAAGGAGTGTATTTATGGGAGACTGAACAAAGAGGGGACTAACAAGCAGATTGGGAGCGAGTGTGAACAGAGCAGTCTGGAAAGGAGCTAGGGAAAAGAAGACCAACACAAAAGGGGACAACAGATAACAACCTTAGAACTCAAAATATATCCAGAAAATACAACAAAATAGGAATTAAACCAATAAAACTAGAAAACATGGAGCAAAGTAAAACATAACAGACCAAGACCTTGACAAGCAATCCCAAGGGATAAATAAAGATGAGTTTAAGCATATCTGCCACTTTCTATTACCTTAAATCTTTCTTTCTGTGCAAGGGTGATTGTCAACAAGCTTAAATGTTTAGCTGTTTGGAAAAATAGGTTTAACTATAATTTTTATAACCTCCAGAATTAGAAGATACCTCAGCCCTCAGGAGTGTTTAGCTTTAGGCATGAAACCTGCAGTATGAATAGACATGATATTATCCAAATAAAAGGTTTACAACTCTTTCAGGCATTACACACTTTAAAGATAATGGCTTCCAGTTTAAATTGCTGTAGTCCTAAATTTTTGTTTCCACGTGTATTACTTGAGATCTTTAAAGGATTTTTTTTATGTTTAAAGGCGTATATGTTGGTGTTTGATTTCAGGCAAAACCTCCTGGAAAATTAAAAGTATGAAAGTGGATTCATTTATTTATTTATTTTTTTTACAAACAGAAAAACACAAGAGGTCACTCCTCACAAAATGTCATTTTAGTCCTCCTCCTGTACTGAGGTCCATACTGGAGGGGTGCTAACATTAACCCACCTTGCTATCCCCATCTCTATCTTCTATGTCCAGCAATCAGCGACTCACCTGCAGGTAGTCGGTAAGTGTGGTTGCTTGAGTAAGAGATAATGATAAAAAAAACATGGCAAACTGTTAATGCCACATCCACATGAACATGCATGAAAAAAGCATATGAAAACAGCTTTAATTTTAATTTCCAATTATTAAACATGAATTAAAAAGTAATTGCATAAGGACTGTATAAGTAAAATTTGATATGACAATTACATTTACCTCCCATTTTATGGCCTGTTTTATATAAGGGAGAAGTCACCACAGAAGTCCACTCTCCCCTCATGTCTGTTGGTTGTTGAATGTTTCTACTTTTTTGACCTGGTGTCTATTATTGCTTTGCTTCCAAATACAGAAATAATTTTCTTTAGCTGTTCTTATTTTAAAATGCTTCTATTAACAGTAATTAGATTGGATTGAAGAGTTAGACCAATTAATGCTGGTATTTACTGAAGTCAATCCTGAACAACAGGCAATTTGCAAATGCAACCCTTAGTAGTTACCATCCTTTTTAAGCTGCTGCACTGGAGTGTATTTTTTTTATTTTTTTATTTAGATGTTCTGACTTTTTTTTTGATCTATTGGTCAATTTTACATCCTAGAACAGGAGGTCTCAAATCCCCCTAGCTCTAATTTGGACCCAAACAGATTGTAAAAAGCATTTTGAGCCGACACACAAACAGACAACGCCTCTGTGATGGTTCAGACTCCTTTAACACCCAAAACTTTTCTTTGCATTGATGATTCTTTGCATGCACTGTGAGAAACATGTTATATTAGTTTTAATATCTTTATGTCTTATGTGTAAATTAGAATTACTTGCTGTTATGCTACCATAGTTTTGTTTTTTTCTACATGCCTGTGTAGGTTTTCACAAGATGTTTCCTCCCACACTTAAAAAAAACATACATGTTAATTGTATATTCTAAATTTACCTTGCAAAGGTGTTTATATATGCCTGTTTTAATATGTGTTTGATCTCTGATGAACTGACAGTTCGTCTACAGAGTAAACCTCTGCTCAACTGCTGACTGCTGAAAAAGGCTGCAGCAGCCCTTCAATCTGAACAGAGCAAAGCATGTTTGGAAAGTTAAAACTTGAACCAAAGAAGCAGGTCAAGTCACTTGTGCTTTAAAATGAGTATCCTTCCTTTAGTTTCTTACTTGCTTTTTCTTTTGCTCCCCCATTTAATTCACAAATCCATCACAAAGGTAGATTTACACCAAATAGAATTCCTCCCATTTCACAGTTTGCCTGCATTTAATCAAGGCTGCATGTTTTCTTCTAGTGGAAATATTTATAGATAGATTCAATTTACACCTAAAAGACCCAGCGGTGTGCTGCATGGAGGTAAGCTGAAACATTTAACATCTCTATTTGAACAGAAGAAGAAATAGAAAACCAAAAGGACCCACCAAATTGACTCTGACAAAAAAACATCAGTCAAAGGAAAAGGTAGTTCCTCTTATCTTTTAGAGAGTATCACATTATTGGAGATGATTTCTATAAATTCAAATATAATACTAATATAAATCCTGTTCTTTAAAAAAATTTAATGATTATTTACAATCTCAATAGATGCTGTGCAATATTTAATATTCATAGATTATTGTACTAAACTTAAACTACAGTACATGACCAGATAAGCTCTTTCCTCACTGTACAACAGGACCACAGCAGTGTGTGAACAGTCTGACCAAGAGCTATCCAGAGGATGCAGAGAGACCCAGCAAACCCTTTTAATGCAACATAGAATATTCTCTTGTCTTCCTTCAGTAGAGAAATTTAGGTTAATTTAACAGGAAGGGAAAAGTTTAAAACAACTAAAAATTACAGTTCATATCAGAAAGGACATATTTGGATCAAATGAAATGAATAACTAGGTAAGTAAAATTAATTTACAAAGATGTACAAAAAGTGCATATAGCATATATTGCACATATAACATAATGTGCATGAAAAACAGCAACAGATTATGTACAAGAACATTTGAAAAACTGTGCAGTAAACGGCAAAGATGTTTATATACGGTTGTATGAAATGCAGACATATGGGAGGACTGATCTGCTTCAAGGAGCTGACATTAAACAAACTTTGTGTAAATCCACCAATTCGCAGTAAGAGTGAGAAAGCAAAAATGTTTAAAAACAGTCAAATTTTATGTGCACCACTGTTCTGTCTCAATTAATTGTGAAAAATGTTAGCTATAAAACAAACATTTTTTTTTTTCTGGGATATTACCATGTTTTAAATCTTTATAAATATCAGCACATCAGTTTGACTTAATCCTGTTATTGCTCACTGCTGAGTTACCGAGAAGCTCATCTGCTCATGCTAAAAGAAAAAACAGATTGTTGTTTTGCACTTGGGCTCCTTTTATCAGACCCCTAAAACGAGAACATCCTATGGAGAAAAAAAAGTCTGTATTTACCTGCTGCTGTTTGCCTCGTAAATGAGACAGTGTGAGGGAGCAGCCAACAGGCAGAAAAGATGGAAAATGAAAGCTAATGCCACCTGTTGGTGGATCAGGCCCAGAGTCTTTATCAGAGCTTATGGGCAGTAATGGCCTCCTTATAGTTTACGACACAGAGCTGCTCCAACAGATGGCTTCAACATCAATTGTACTTTGAACCGCTGTGTGCAGAGCAATGTGAGAGTTTTGCAGATGATATGGCTTAAACTGATAAAATGGAAGTGTGTAATATGTGGGGTGAGAGAAAAAGCCACCTGTGGTGCAATTGTCCTCCTGACCACCTGTTCAGACGCACTCCTTCCTGTAACTGAACATACCGTGTATCTATGTCATTTAAGCAGTGATGACAGCATCCAGTGCAATACTGCTGTTAAAAAAACAAAACAGAAGCTGCTCTTTGTGCAGATATAAATGCATCTAAAGGCTGGTTTATGCTCAGAAACCAGGTCAGCTGCGTGTGTGTGCGATTTATTAGCTATGTGCTCCGCCCCTTCATAAACTCTACTAAAGTGCACCTCACCAAAAAAATTGTTGACCACCTTGGGAGGCCTTTGATTGGTCAAATCTGCATCCGGCTGGGATGCGTATTTCCTGTTTGGTACCTGCAGGCTTGTTTTGTTTGTATGACCACCATTGTGAAGCGACTTTGACGTGGGCCGCTAAACCGAGGTGTCGCGGCAGCTAGAACCCTTTTCCACCTGGATCCCAGCTCTTTTCACCCTCATGTCCCTCCATTGTTACACAAACCGCCCCTCGCGTTTTCCTCTTCATCACCTCCTCGGCCGTATTTAGACCCCAGCTAGTTCTTGATTGTCCCTCTTGCGTTGTGGCGTGGAATAACATAACACGAACAATGGTTCAAAATTAGGTATAAATCAAAAATATCTGCATCATACCTGCAACAATCTCACTACGAGACACTGCTGCGAGTATAACCAGCCCTAACAAAAGAATTCATGCTACACTATCTTATTGTATGCTTAGTTATGTTAAACCTGCAAAATTCAATTAGAATCCTATGTGAAGATCAGCACAAAGTAAACCTTAGTTCTGAAGGGCACAACTAAGGTGTCCAATCCATCATCTAAAAATGAAATATTATTGCACAACTCTAAGCATCCCAGAACATTTTATCCTCATAAAATCATGGTTCGGGAAAGGATCATATCAGTAAGGATTGTAGAGATTCCTACGATGCATGAAGTAAACTCAGAAGTAGTAGTTTAAGATGGTAAAACAGACTCAACAAAAAGTCAAACCTTTATTTTATCTGGTTTAGATCAGTGTTTGGCTATTCTTGCCCCGAGCACCAACTGTTTGGGTTGTTTTAGCTGCCTTCCTACTACTGTTCCTCAATAAGTCGGGGATTAACATGTGTATGCAGCTTTTGATGATACACTGGGGAGCTAATGCTGTAATTCCAAAGGTGGATATGAAACATGATTGGTGAGAGTCTCATGTTTGATATTGGCTAAAATCAACATTTTTCAGCATGTTAGAATGGTCTAGTCAAAGTCCAGAAATAAATACAGCCTAAATCCAAATCCAAACAATGACTAATCAAGGACAACAAGAACCAGAACAAAATGCACATGTGGGTTAAGGAGGGAATGAAGGAATGAAGAGAATCTAGTAGAGTAGCTGCAGGAAGGACAATACATGCCAAACAGAACAAAGAATGGAGTAATCTGTTGATTCGGAGCAGGTGTGGACAGAAGGACCTAGAAGGGAGCTAGGAGAAAGGAGACAGACACAAGGGGGCAGCAGAGAGTAAACAAGAAATACCTAAGAACACAAACACAACCAGAAAACATCTAGAGTGACACAAAATGGAAATTAAACCAATGACATAGAAAACACAGAAAGGCATGAATCAAAGTGTAACAGAAAACTCAAAAAGAAAAAAAAAGGCAGAATCAGGACAAGTATAATCTCTAGATTTGGGTTAGCAAGCTACAAAATACTAAGGAATACTAGTGACTAGACAGATCTTCAGAAGACGGTAGACACCATTCACTAGAATATAAAGCCACAAAAGGTAGTTTCGGAAAAAGGTGTTGGTCACATTCTGCTGTTTGGGTATATCCACAGAAAGTTTAGTGAATGGAAAGAAGTGGGGTAGGGAAAAGCCCACCAGTTACAATGAAATTAGCAGAGCAAGCTTTTTTAGGAAGGGACTGAGGCTAAAAGCAGCTGTTTCTATGATCATAATATTACTGTGCTTTATTGGCCAACAAAGTGCAATATCTAATTCAACTACTGTGTAGTCTGTATAATTTTCAGCTATTTATGGTCAGTACATTTCTGCAGTGCAAGTGCAATAATCCTTGTCAACTATTGTGTAGTCTCCCCTTATCTCTGTACTGTGCAGATATTTTTATATGTAAGGAAAACATATTCCAGGACATTACAACTTTTTTATTTTTTTATGCGTTTGTTGTACTATATACACTCTTTTTATATTGTCTGTCATATTTTTTATCTTTAATGGCATCTTGCTTTAACTCTTTGTACTCTATAATAAGCTACTGGAACCAGAATTTCCCAGAAGGATTAATCCCAATGTATAAATAAAGTTGAGTCTAAGCCTGAATCTAAACTTGCCAATAAAGATAATGGGTTACTGTCAAGAGGAAAATTAGAGACACCAGACCCAACAAATGCAGGTTACCTATAGGAGGTGATCAAAACAACCTGGGCTTCCATTACACTTCAGCAGAACCAGACAGATCATCCCCATATCATATATTATTGCAGACATTTATGCAAAATAATCTCCAATCAAGAACTGAATGCACAAATACTTAAATGGAATAAACATTAGGGCAATAGAATGAAAGTAGAGAGAAATCTTTGTCACGGAGGAGTAGTCCCAAGGATTAATTCATTTGTAAACACAACTGAGGGGTCTGTTTGGGATTTTTTTTGGTTGAATTATTGGACTCCAATCCTCCTGATTAATCTTCAGCAATATATGGAAACGTCGTCTTTGATGGGAGCCATCAACACCTTTTTTCCTGCTCAGTAATAAACACTTCTGGATGTGGAAATTGATTTTTCTCTCTCTGACTCTCAGTACAGGTATAGATGGTTCTCGCCGCCCCCAAATTATGGGTGACTGGAGGTTAGGCAACGAGATCAGAGTTCTGGTGTCCTGAAACGGCTCTCATCATGCTCCCTGACAGCACAATTGTCATGGTAATCTTGACAAATTATGTCGCTCAGAAAATCCAGGCTTTCCCTTTTCTCATTTGCTGCCTTTCTTTGCTCTAAATTTACCCTCTTTTGTTAGAATAATCAGAGTTGTCATCGTTGATAGGAAGCACAAAAGATATATCGCACAGAGGAACCGCTGCTAACAAAGCGCAATCACAAGCAGTAGTTTATGGTCGTGTCTTCTTTTTTTTGCATGAATGGCAATTATTACTTTTATTTCATCAGAGCTGGTAGTGCTGTTCACCCACGAGAAACGAGTGAAAAAACAGACTCTTTTACATTCACACGTAAAAATATGTCAAGATGCAAATGGGCCAAAAGTTTGCAGCACGCCTCATGAACAATGAAGTAGAGTCTGAGATTGTGAGTTTGAAACTCCTCCATCATTTTCTTTCTAAACAATGGATGGATTGTGAGGGCATAGGAGGTCTTCATGAATATCTCTTGAGGAACTTTCACGTTATAGACAGCCTGTTATTTTTAACTGAGAGTTTTAAATACGTCACAAAGAACCCTCAAAATATGCCTCATATTAGAGTCTCCTTGGTGTCATTCTCATAGGTTTTGTTTAAAGTTTTCCATCTATGTGATATAACTTTGGTGTGCTATTTTGGTGTGTCCGTTGGTGTCTTTGCTCTATTTTATAGTTTCTCTCTCAGTTCAACTCCGTTCAATAGGTTGCCAGATTTCTATAGAGCCCTCCAGGCGAAACCCCGGCTAAATCACACCGTAAACAGGCCTTAATATGTAGCGGGAAAAACACCCAATCTGGCAACACCAGCTACCAGCGTCGTAGCCTACAGCCGCGTGCGTCATCAAAACAAAATGCAGCGTGGAAGCCACAGCAGCATGGAGGCGACTTAAAAAACAGTTTTATGACCAGGTGGTCGGTGAGGATGATGGCAACAAGTTTGCCCGCCGGCTTTCAGTAAAAAAATCCGCACTTCAGTAACCTTAAATTCCTACCTCAGCCTGGTCCCTCAGTTTGTGTTAGTAAAATCTTCTTGAGCGGAGGTCTTCAACAGGGGATCCGCGACCCCTAGGGGGTCTACGGAGGTACTGCATGAGGGTCTGCATGGTTAGTTGATATTTTTATATTCCCCCCCTGCAATTTTTTCCCCCACTAATTGAAATGTCTTTAAATACTCATTAACATGAAATCAACACACTGTAGTAAACAGATAAATGGAGGCAGAAGATGTCTTTCAGTCATCAATGCTCACATTCAGCGACACACAGGAGCTCTTTCAAGCTGGGCACCGTTTCCTTCACACCCATCAACCAGGAATCAGAATCAGAAAAACTTTAATAATCCCAGGGAGAAATTAATTTCTTTACATTACTCCATCTGTAATAGAGTGACTATAGGACACAATTTCATACAATATATATAGTTAGGGGGTCCCCGCTCCATCTCGCCATCAGTTTGGGGGTCCTTGGTCTGGAAAACATAGAAGACCCCTGTTCTTGAGGGTTTTACTATCCATGTAACTTGTTTGTTAAACCTGCCTGGTATAATTTTCCAGGATTCCAGTATTCCTTTTTAGTATGTATTGAAATGGAATTTCAAATGGAAAAAATTATTAAAATAAAAAAAAACATTTGCACCTTAAAGACTACTTTCCTATTTTTCTT
>JAGKQL010002605.1:6065-32482 GCA_018398635.1 Cyprinodon brontotheroides | reverse complement strand
TCTGGAAGATGACCCAGTACTCTGACTCAAGAAGCTGTCTGATCGAGCACAATGCTCGATAGTAATGTGAGTAGGCACCACTCAGGTGAAGGACCCGATCTTTCCTAAAAAAATGGAGACGGGCACAGATTTACTTCCAGCTAATATTTCATTCCAAATGAAAAATGGAGAACAGATAAACAGATTATGGCTTTGTCTACAGTGTGAAAAGAAGGACTAGGTTATTTACTTTTGCCGGCGCCTTTTTGGAAACAGAGGAAGGAAGAATCAGCTAAGTGAGCTTAGTGTTTGGAAAAAATCTTCAATTCCTTTTGAGACAGCACGAAAAGTCACCTGAGAGTACAAAACATAGAGAGGAAAACAACAAGAAAAGAGACAAGAAGAGAGGGAAAGAAGTGATAGAACAAATAATGGATGTCTATTCTAGTAACATTTCTGTGTCTCTATAATGGGTCTGTTTTATGTGTTGTCTCTCAATTCAGAGAAGGGCCCCCCTGCCTGTCTTTACCTAGGGCCCCACATTTCCTAAATCCGCCCCACATCTCCACGCCGCCACCAGTGGTAGAGCAAAATAGGTCAGTGCCTCAATCTAAACAGAACACCACCACCAAACCAAACAAACCATACCTAAACCCCAATGACTATAAATGGCTCTTTAAAATACTTATGATATTCTATAAGATTATGTTTCATTATTTAGAAACAGGATTAGTGAGAAGAATATAGTATGAATATAGTGTCTCTCCTGATCCACACTCCTTACTGGTTGGTGGCAGTAATGCACCAAATAGTTGATTTCCTGAAAGCCTTGGTTAGTAAGCATCCAGCATTTTTCTCTGTCTGTTTACCTGATTTCTGCCTCCCGATTTTTGAGCCTGCTTCCTCCTTTGACCACGATTACCTGACAAGCCTCAGTGAGAAATAACTCTCTAAGAACCAGAGTTTCAGGAACCAAGACACCCCGTCTGCTTATAAAAGGTTAGTGGCTTTGCAGTGTGAACTATTAATCATCCATCTCAGCCACTAACCTGTTCTCTCCCCTCCAGAGGCTCTGGTTCCCCT
Source organism: Cyprinodon brontotheroides (assembly GCA_018398635.1). NCBI lineage: Eukaryota > Metazoa > Chordata > Actinopteri > Cyprinodontiformes > Cyprinodontidae > Cyprinodon > Cyprinodon brontotheroides. The sequence goes on along the minus strand of JAGKQL010002605.1, from coordinate 31,420 downwards.
AATCCTGAATTACCTGCAATTTCTGAAATAAAACTTTTAAAGTTATTATCCAATGTGTTCTGGTTGTATCTGGGTCCTAGGTCTGAATCTTAATCTGTTTATCACTCTGGCTCCTTTCACTATTTGAATCTAAGTTAGCTACCTCATATTACAAATGTCAAACTTTATAGAAATGTGTCTTTCTCCCATGTCCATTGTTTTGATATAGAAAAATCGAATAATCTTCATGACTGATAAAATTAAACCCAACTGTATGAAGGACAAGAGATGGAATAGAAGACAGATGATTAAAATCTGGAGGCTCACTCACCAATTTAGGAATATGTCTCACTCAGAGTGAGATGAGATCACAGATTCTGTAACACCGGCCCTAAGTTAAATGCTGCACATCATGTCAACAATTTCGCTGCCCTCTGGCCCCAAAATGTAAACTCATAAATTAAGTAAACTGCAGAGTCATTGCTACCAACCTCTGACAGGTTATGGTTTGGCTATTAAAAAGGGAAAAGTAAAATGAAGATGATGTAAGTTTCAGTAACTAAACACCTCATACCTCACTTTTCTGTAAAGTCATTCTGAAACCATTCATGTGTGGGGTTGCTTCTCAGCCAAGGGAGTCAGCTCTCTCACAGTCTTACCTAAAAAAACAGCCGTGAATAAACAATGGTACCAGAATGTCCTCCGGGAGCAACTTCTCCCAACCATCCAAGAGCAGTTTGGTGATGAACAATGCCTTTTCCAGCATGATGAACCTTGCCATAAAGCAAAGGTGATATCTAACTCCCTCAGGGAACAGAACATAGAGATTTTGGGTCTATGGCCTGGAAACTCCCCTGGATCTTAATCCCTTTGAAAACTTGTTGTCAATCATCAAGAGGCGGGTGGACAAACAAAAACCTAGCCCCTTGAACCCTACGGACCCACCGGCGGGTCCAGCTGCTACGTGACCTCGTAGTTTTACCAAACCCCCAGTATTGATGTAAAAACATATTTGGCACAGTTTGGTGACATTTATGGATAAATGTGCCAAAATGGCCTCTCCGCCAAAGAAATTTCTCACTAATACCATTCTAAAATAAATATGATTCATCTGATTGAGTCCAAATTTGGTATATTTTTACACAACATTTAGATTTGAAAGTCTGTACTACTTTTTTGTGCTATAAATAATATTTTGGTAGTGTTTTGCAATGTTTATTTCAAAGAAAATTTTGGCGGGGTTCAAAAAATGCAAAATATTTTGTATTTTGTCCCTAATATTTCAGGCAGGGTCAAAGCTACAATGGTGCTGACACCAGAAAACCATTCTATGACATCTTACCTTTACAGACGTACCAAAAGTTTCTTCTGAAATCTAATAGCTGTGAGGCTATAAGTTATTTACTTTTGTGTGTTTTTGTCAGGCAGAAATTTATTTATACCCCCTTAGGGTGTAAGAGGCTAGACGTTCTGATAAAATGCAAGCATTGATTGTGCAAGAATGGGCTGCTATCAGTCAGAATTTGGTCCAGAAGTTGATTGAGAGCATGGGAAAGCCAGGGAGAACTGCAGAGGGAGGTCCTGAAGAAGAGGGGTCAACACTGCAAATATTGACTTGCTGCATTAACTAATTCTGTCATTAAAAGCTTTTGTTACTCATAATATAATTGCAATTGTATTTCTGTATATGATGACAACATCTGAAATACACACATGAAAACCAGAGGGCAGCAGATCATGTGAAAATATATTTTTGTAATTCTCAATACTTTTGGCCATGACTGTAGATACTTGTAGGGATCAAAGACTGGTCCCCAAGATGTTAAGTTTCTTCTTCAGTTGGTTGTTAGGTTTAGAAATGATGTGAATTTAATATAGGTTAGGGTTAGGTTTGTGTTGGAAAATGGAGGTTCAGGATCAGGCCATTGAAACGAGTGCAATATGAATGGAAGTCAATGGAAAGTCCCCAAAAGTACAGTGTGACACAATGTGTGTGGGGTGTTGGTCTGTTTGAGCTACAATTTGGGGCTGTGTCTTGTTGAATATCTCCCATGTTGGGGATTTACAGGTCCAATTTTGAACATTCAATGGATCCCTAAATGGGTAAGGGTCTGGTTTAGGCCATATAAAATGAATGTAAGTCAATGAATTGTCCTCAAAAGTCATGCAAACAAAGGCTGTGTATGTGACGAATCTGAACCAGAAGGAGAGAATAGTATTTATTTATAGTGTTTTCTCACTTATTTTTGTCATTGACCCCCAGCTAAGAGTTTTTTTTTGCTTTATCTTGTGCTTTTTTGTGTTTTTTCCTCTTCTTTTTTTGCGCATGATTTCAGTCTATATCAAATGATCTGTAGATGTGGCTTCTCTCCATGACCAAAGAGGGGAACCGGCCAGGCAACTGAAGAAATGGAAAAGACAGCGGCCTCTGCTGTTTATCTGTGTGCTATAAAAGCCACAGATCCTTTGATTTGTCTCCTCCAGCATGTCATTTGTAAAGTGATTGGCGAAAATGTAACTTGTAAAGGTGAATTTGTGACTCACAGTAGCAGATTCAAGCAGTTGTATTTACTGATTTGTAGTTGCATCAAGAAAAAACTGAATAAATAAAGAAAGCGGGAAGATTCTAATACCAGTGATTTAATGCATTTCCTTTAGATAAACTAAAACAAAATGGAGAGGTCAGGATGTTTTATGTGTGACTCATAGCACAATTTGTGTACTTGTACTTCAGAATATGAATAGTATGTGAGAATATAACTTTTTTGTGTAATAAAAAAAATGTACCAGTACAAAAACTTCAAAGGAGAATAAAGCATATAAGTGGTTTAGGATTTGTGACTACTTCTTGTGTAACTGTACTGAACAAATTGAGGAAGTGTAACTTTTTTCTCATGGTAAAAAAAACCAAGAAAAAAACAAAGTCACAATTACAAAACTTCTATTTTGTTTCGCTCAATAACTTCAAATTAACAGTTTTAATGCACAAATTCTTCCATTGATCCAATAATCCATTCTGTTAGGTGACAGTATTAAGAAAAACAACAACTTTTATTTAGTCATGTTAATCTGGAGAAAAAAAGGATAAAACCAACATCTTTAATCTGTTAATTAGTGTTGCGCTGATGCCATTTTTGGCCCCGATATGGATACCTGGCTGTGCAGTATTGGCCCATAACGATACCATACAGATACTATCTGTTTGAAATTGATGTGTGTGTATATATGAAGAACTTCATACTACTTTGATGTAAAACCATTGCCATCATGGCATTATCAAGCTGCAGCCTACCTTTGTGAAGCAGGAAAAAGACTAATATAAAGTGAATCCATTAGAATTTTTTATTGCCGACCTGGAATGGGTGACAATAGTTAAATAGACTTTTGGCTCTCAAAATGGTATCGGTGCCCTATTTGTTGGTACTCACCGATACAGATACCACCATTTTAGTGCTGGATCGGGGAACCCACCCAATACTGGTATTGATGCAACACTACTATTAATGGAAACCAGCCTTCGGATGAGAAAAGAATGACACTCAAACTTCCCTCCATTGAAATGTTCAAGCCACAGGAGCAAGAATTACAACAATGGCCGCTGTTATGAAGATATGAAATTCAGTTCAGGTTTCACCAGATTCTTGGATCTGTGTTTTTAATTGGGACTTGTGTCTTTCACTGTCACTGATAGGGACACACCCTTTAAAAACATCTGGCCTCGGAGTTGCTCAAGCCTCCAAGTTCTTTCGGATTTCGGAGAAAATGTCGCATTCACCATGTTTCTCCTGTTTCGGATCTCTCAGGTACAAACAAAACCTATTTTTCACTAAATGATTACAATTCTCGTCACTTAGAAGCAATTGACGATTGTATTAGACTACATCATAATATATTATGCAACTCTGCATTAATAAATTTCATTTCTATTCAATGATGATAGAACTATAGGTCTAACTAAACCTGCATCTGGCATGCCGGTATTTAGGGGACACTGGTTATAAAAACAGTCAGTGAGCTCTAAGTGAGATCAAGCCACTCTTTAAATAGAACAGAAAATAGAATGGGTGGAGGCAGAAATTGTCTGGGGATATTTAGTACATAACTTTTTTTTTTTTTTTTTTTTTTTTTTTTTTACTTGGTAGTACACCATAACCTTTACACCCTCACAAAATCGTGTTTGTGTGGGTGTGTGTTTGTTTGGGGGTGTCATTGGGTCGGAAATTTACTGGGGAAATAAGCTTTGCCTTATCTCTCAACCACATCAGTTTACCTAAGAAAGAAATTGAAGAGAAATGATGAGTGTGGGTGTGGGTGTGTGTGTGTGTGTGTGTGTGGGGGGGGGGTAATTGACTGTAACAAGAAGCGTTTATGGAAATGCTTTTATGATGTCTAAGAAAAAGGTTCATCTTTTGATTTCATTGGAATCTTGTCCTTACTGTCAGCTCTGCTTGTCTTTCCTGTAAGGCTGCCATGTTAGGGCTGATCTCATATAGAGCTTTGTTTCTCATGCAGGGGAAATTTTGTGCATTGCTTTGCCTTATCTCTCACCGGTGCAACCACACCCAATTTAAGAGGACTGTGGAAAGTGTGTACTTGTCATTTTGTTTGTTTTTAGTTTTGGTTTCTTACCTGCGTTTCTTTCACAATAAAAATTGTTCTGGTGGTGCTTTCTGAAAACACAAACCAACAACCTCTGAGAGATATTTAGATTCCCTGAGATAATATCAGACCCAGTTTTTTAAGTATGGCATTTGGAGGAATGTATTCTGCAAATGTGTTTTAATGCTGGGAAATGATCTTACCTTTCTGGTTAATCCACTTGCAGGAAATTGTTACATGGGCATTCCTAACTGTGATCAAAACACGCATCATGGTAACACTAACCTACTTACATAGACTGATACCCACACCTAAACAGATAAGCTGCAATAATATGCAGTCAAATGCTGCATCCAGGGACAGTGAGCAGCCTACATGTCACAATGGGATGAATTCAAATCTGCCGTCACTTTGGAGGAATCATCTGTTTGTGCAGATAACCGTTTGATGAACATTAATAAAGTTGTGCCAAGATAACACACCAAAAGGACTGTAATTGAGGAAGACTGGTCTGGTCTATATTAAAGATTTAGCACTAAAAAAAACTTATCTAAATAAGTAATTTTTTCTTAAAATAAGTGCATTTGTTCTTGGTTTGAGGAGTTAAAAAAACATCTTGTCAGTGGAACAAGACAATTTAAATTTAAAATAAGAAAACACAATTGCATTGTCTTATTTCAAGTGCATATTATCTAATTGTCTTATTTTAAGAGTAAAGATATTCATTCCATTGGCAAACTATCTCATTTACATACTCAAATTAAGAATAAGTACACTTAAAGGGATAGTTCGGTATTTTTGACATGAATCTGTATGGCATCCCCATCACCAGCGGCATGCAATCACACTGACTTACCCCTGGCAGCGTCCTGTGAGCAGAGTTATCGTCCAGTTTTGGTCAAGCCCAAAGTAGTCCGGCAGGTTTTTAGGAACAGCGAAATAAAACGTTTCTCTTCCCAAAACATTATGTGTTCAAAAGAGCGATATTTTTGCATCCCAAAAACATTGTAGTGGAAAAAGTCACACGTCGTTATCAATTGGTCCTATTTTCTCTCTGTTCGTATCAGTGCGCGCCGTCATTCAGACAGCGAGCCCAACAACAGCCATGTCTCCCTCCGCGGCGGAGGGAGACATGGCTGTTGTTGGGCTCGCTGTCTGAATGAAAGTTAATACGTTTGTCATAGTCTTCTTGACTATATGAAAGATTATCTTAAATGATCAAACATTTGGCTGCAAGTTTGGAATTTCTCTCACGATTTGGTCACATTTCCTGCATATTGTTATCTATAGAGCACATCAAAGGTCCATCAAATATCTTTTTTATCTGATTTACTGAAAGCTACTTTAAAAAGTATTCAATAATCACATCATTCATAAACATGTCTTTATCATTGACCTCAGCATGATGTTTGAGGTGCTGCAGTTAATTCCTCTATGATTGTAGAGTTTTATTCAATTGACTTTGTAAAGTGCCTTGAAATAAAATGTGTTGTAAATTGGGATTACATCAATAAACTACATAAAATTTAATGAAAACACATCACTTCTGCTTTCAATTTCAAAAAACAAACTTTCAGGTACAGTATCATAAAACCTAATAGTGTTCGGGACTAAAATAAGCCTTTACACTAGATACTTTCATTTTGACAGTCTCTGATATCTGCCCATCAATACAGATTTGTAATCAAAGTTTTCTACAAAACATCAATTGACCTTTTTTATCTCAGCGTGCTGAAGCTCGGAAATCCCTCAACTTAAAGAGAGGCGATGATGTGGAAACAAAAAAATGCAGGTCAGATATAGATGCAACAAACGTCTGTTTGCATAATGATCTACTATAAGGCGCTTTGTGTGTAACCTCAGTCACTGCCGCATATCAATACCCCTTGGACTTTTATCTCGTCTCTTTCTACTTTTAAAACTCATGCTCTATCTTCCTGGTGTTTCATTCCGGACCTGTACAGTGACGATCAAGTTTTGGCTGCACATCTCTGGAATACTATGCTATCTACTCCAGAAACACCAGAATGACCAAGCTCTTCTCATCAGGTTTTGATTTCTGCTTTATTTTTTAAATTTTTTTTGCATGTATACAGTAAATCACACCCTAGAAGTTGAAAGTAACTAAGTACAAATCCTTTGCTTCTTGTTTGTACATAGGGACACTGCGAGGAAAGTTTTGGCATGATGACAAGGCCAAAAAATGTCCACGTCACCAGGATCTCACTGATTCTTCAAATATTTTACATAACTATATCTAAACTCTTATGCCTATCAAGCTTTTTGTAGTATCGATACAACACTACCACTGATGGTAAACTGTATATGCAACAGACTGCAAAGATTATGCATTTTAATGTAACACATAAGATTAAAAGCAGAAAAAAAAACTGATTTGAATACCTTATTACAAGCATCCCCAAAGTCGGTCCTCGAGGGCCGCTGTCCTGCAGGTTTTAGAGGTTTCTCTGCTTTAGCACAGCTGATTCTGATGATTGCAGTTCAGCATAAGCCTGTTAATCAACTATCAATGTAAATCAGCTGCGCTGGAGCAGGGAAACCTCCAAAACCTGCAGGACAGCAGCCCTCAAGGACCGACTTTGGGGTTGCCTGCCCTATTGTATATTCTCCATGTCGTTATTAGCTGTAAGAACCCAAATTCAGCAATTACATTGATATTTCTTAAAGATAAAACACATATTTAAAAATAGATTTTTTACTATAGACTAAAACTTTGAAATCAAAGGACATGGTTACCCTTTATTTGAAGGGGTGTGCATAAAATCAAATGACACTGTCATAAACAAGAAGGAGCCTTTATGGATATTTATGATTGATAAACGCTGATCAATAATTGTCATACGGTAAATTATGACACTTGTAATCCAATAATCACAGTGTTTAAATTTTTTTTCTCATGACAACTTGATATTAACCAAGACAGTATAATCTATCATAGATATGTCATTAAAAGTCTAATTATAAACTGTTGTTATTTAGATAACATTAACTTTTATGGTGACTCTTTTGAAGGGTGTAACTTTGTGATGGGGACACTCCTATTGTTGAGAACACAAGAGAACAATAATACACTGATATTTCTATTAACAGATAGTTAGAGAGATGCCTTTTAGGGCATTACATATATAGGGCCCTAAAACATTAATGTATTAAAAAAAAAAACAAATAAAAGCAGATTCCGATGCCAAAATTGATATATCATGCAGAAGTACAATTTCAATTCCATCCATCCAGAAAAATATAGATATGCTGCATCTAAAATATACCATAGCATTTTTTTGTTCTTATAAACTTTCTGGTAATCTTAGATTTTATTGCATGTTGCATATCCCAGTAAATCTGTTTCCCCTTTAAATCTGCAGCTCTCCCTGCTTCTCTCTGTGAAGTGTTTAAAAAGATTTATAAGCTTTTTACTAATATAATGATTCCAGAAACAAAATTTCACAATATGTAGAAAATCTGCAGTCTGATTTTATCTGTACTTCATTCTAATCTGTAATTCATTCATATCTGTGTTCATTCTAATCTGTGACTGGGAGTCATGGTCCTCTGAGAAGCCAAGCTTTTTTTAACTAGTAAAGAAAAACAAACTACCGGTATGTTTTCTCAAGCTTCTTGTGTTATAATACTAATAATACTTGTATAAACTTAAAATCTGTTGCCATTTTTAGCTGAAAAAGCTCTGTATTTCTAATGAAAATTCTTTTCGGCGGAATGATCTCTAATTATTTTAACCTGCCCGTCTCCTAACCTTTCCTAAAACATCAAAGTAGCTGCTGGTTAATATTCACTCAGTGCTGCTGTGTCTTTTCTTTCAACCACGTAGCTACTTTGTACGCAGTGAAATTCCACAAATTCCAACGCAAATCAGATGTCTCAAAGCGACAGATTTGATGATGTAATAACATGATGTGGGACACATCTTGGACAGCGGGAGAGGGGGGGGAAAAAAATCATAGACTCAAAACTCCCTGAATGAACACAGATAACTGCACCCAGCTCTGTTACTGTCAAGTGTCCTATAATTTCATGGCTTCCTACACTTGAAAAGGAGGACTTGAAGACTTCAGGAATTCACTCAGTCTTTTTATTTTCACCAATGAGTGAGAACCAATAAACAGAACAGAGCAGAGCAGGTGAAAAACCTACAAAACACATACAAAATACTTTAACATACATTTTAGACATTTGGTTCAAAGTTAATAATTATCTTAATGACTAATTCAATTTTTAACCTTAAACATAAATTTCTTTTATGATTTTAACCATAAATTCAAGTGTTAAATTATTAAATTCCATATCTGGTTGAATTTGAACCAAACAAAACCAAACATTTTAGAATGACATTTTTTTTCCTTTTTCTTAGGACATAAGTTTTTACATTAGACTTCTTAAGATACATTTAGTGGAACCAAACTGTAAAACTAGCAGTGCAAACTTTTACTTCAATAAATTCTGCATTTAATTTCTCTAATCTGAAACTACAGTTAAATTGCAATCAATTGAGCCCAGTTAATGGCTTACCGGTAGTCCTTTTAAGTCCTTTTCCATAAAATGCTGCTTTGGAGGCTGTGTTTGCCTTCCTCAGCTCTGTTGCAAAACCAGTAAAGCTGTTTGTGAATTCCTTATTACCTGAGTTGAGGGTGCTGCTGATTGGGCCAGATTTCTTTCACCTGCTGAGAAGTGCTGCAGAGTGGCACACTAAAATGTGTGTGTGTATGTGCACACACAAATGTCTGTTCATGCACCCCCATCTGAACTAATGAGCAGATCTGCCAAACAGTTACTTTTGGCTAAAGTAAATGAGCAGCAGGGGGAGAAGAGCGGAGATTATTGGTGGGACATGTCAACACCAGTCCTTTAGAAAGTTATGCCTGTTATGTAAATATTTGATGGTATCAGTCACATAAATGCCTTCCTTGCAACTAGTCCTACTTGTTTAACTTCACTTGAGGAAAGAGAAAATATTATTGACACAATTAAAATGCTCTTATGACAGCAAAAGAAAAGACCAATTACTCACGACATTGTAAATTAAAGTTAAAAAAGTGTTTAATTAATTAACATACATCTAAATACTTTTTCAAAGGCCATAAACATTCAGAGAACTTTCCTCTTCATGACAGGTGAAAGTTAATCTTGCCCCTCTAATATGCTATTTAGCAGCCAATAAAGGCTTTTTGCACTTACTCACAAAAACATCAGTCTTAACATTAGTTAAAAATGAAAGCAACAAACTGGATTAATTAGATTGATTTAAATCCGAGCACATAGAGAGCAGACCGCACCAAGGAGCATAGATGTCAGGCCAGGGGTGAACTCATGAGGAAGTTAAAAAGATCTAAATATATATATCTATATCTTGCACCTTGAACATGCATAGCCCTGAACACCACTCATTAAAACATAAAAGAAAAACTTATTGGAATGAAAATTTGAAGCTCAATATTGGGAATGTCTTCATTTTTCATTTAGATCATCACATCAGCCCCGTATGAAGTTATCTGCACAGAAATAGCAAAAACATGGAAAACGGCGTGTGTGTTCTGACACTTTGGGGAATGGCGGCCTAGTGTTTAATTCAATTCAATTCAATTCAGTTTATTTCTATAGCGCCAAATTCACAACACATGTCATCTCAAGGCACTTTACAGTTCAACCAGATCATCCAGTCAAATTGATACAAAGTTTTCTATCTAAGGAAAACCAGTTGATTGCATTGACTCATTGACTCAAATACAATCCATCACACTAAGCATGCTTGTAGCGACAGTGGAGAGGAAAAACTCCCTTTTAAGAGGAAGAAACCTCCAGTAGAACCAGGCTCAGTGTGAGCGGCCATCTGCCGAGGCCGACTGGGGTTCAAGGAGACAGAAGCAGAGACACAAAAAGCAGCTGTAAAAGGCGGCCCAGTCCAGGAAACAAACAGCCAGACAGACGAGCTCCGAGCCAGCTCCCATACCAGAGGACCGGAGTCCTCTGGGTTTTGGCTCATTATGGGGGGAGGTTCAGTTTTTATCAAAGTAAGCCTGGCTCCAGGGAGGAGACCAGTTTAAAGTCCTGCTTCAAGTTCCGGTTCCTACGTCCTGTCTCTGCTACCCTCTTCCACTGAGCCTGCCTGTCTGCACCTGGTCCTGTCTGCTCCTGTGCGTGACCACCTGGTCATGCTTCTGGTCCCAGTCAGACTCTGAACCCTCCTGGGAGCCTGTGGATGCCTGGAAGTCTGGATCCTGCCACCTGTTCCTGCCTGATCTGGATCCTGCCTGTTTCTGTCTGTTCCTGTCTGTTCTGGATCCCTCACCAGGATCAGCTTCCAGCATGACCTCTGGGACTGCAGCACTGGGACATTCGTGGTCTGGACTGTTAAACCAGGTAAGTGACCAACACAGATAATCTTCTATCAGTTGATCGTGGTCACTTACCTGTGTTTCTCCCCTAGAGTGTCTGAGATTGGGCGGTGCCCTGCCCCCCCGCCTGCAGTGTCCGCGAGCCACAGCTCCGCTTTTGTTTTTGTTAATAAACGTTTTGAACTTTCCTACTGACTGTCTCTCCTTGAATACTGGGTCCATCTGTCCTCCCTTCATGACATTTCACAATTTAAAGGCTTGTTTGCGTAAGTATGAGACTGTATCATTAGATTTACACATTTCTAAACTTCTAAATCAGAAAGTGTCCTCTGCTCCCTTACTCATTTACCACTATCTTAACAGATAAAGCCAGCTTAATAGCAGGGTATATGCCTCCTCATCCTCAGCTATTTTTTTTATAAAGTACAAACCTCAAATTCCCTGCCTGCTTGGATTAAACAAGTTAATTTAAAAAACGTAACTCTCACTTGAGTAACTGCTTAGTGTAGTTTGTGCAACCAAACTTATGAAACTTATTTGTAAAAGAAAATTAAAAACCTTAATTTTTACACCTTACAGGTATAAAATCAAAATCTGAATTTTTGCTCTATAGCATGTAACACCCGAAATTTCAAATTAAATGTTCTTTGGTATCATCAAGGTATTTCAATTGAATCGAACTGAAAAGCATTTGTTTGTTTTTGTCTTGTTTTAAGAGACATACAGTACTTTATAACTTTACTCATATTTCATTTGCAAAGCAGTGAACAAAAATCAGCATTGTTACAGTAAGGCACTTTAAACAAAATAAAAGCAAAGCATTGACAATGTGCAAGTTGGAAAGGAAAGTGACTAAAACAATAACTTGAAGAATAAACACATTAAGAAATAAAACACTTTCACGGTTATTCAAGATGAATATTTGCTCCTGCAAATATTTAGGCTATACTTTCTGATTAATACTACAATATAGAAAATTACATTTAAAATAAAAAATTAAAATTAAATAAGAAGCAGGATGTTTTTAAACATGTATGACAGTTAAAGCAGGAATCTTGTTGAAATTGTAAAAAAAACAAAAATAAAAAACGCAGAGCTAAGAGACTACTTCAAGTATAAAAGTATAAAGTAACCTTTAAAAAAAACAGCCAGATGCCACTATATGAATTGAAAGCTCAACTTTTCGACTATTTAGAAAGATTCTTTGAGATAGGGCCAAGGATGAGGGAGGTCTTGTTGGTCTCCGTCTCCCGATACGCTCTCCTCTGTGTCCGACCTTTCAGACATTTCAACATCTTTTTCTGAATCCTACATTGTAGCATGGCATAGACAATTCACGTTTGCAGTTTGAAGAACACCTGCTGCTTCTGATTATTTCCTTTAGCTAACCAACAAATGTTTGCGTTATATGACTCATCAAATTACACTAGTTATCACTAGATGTGGATGGAGCCAATGATCTGCATTGGATGGAGCACATGACGTGAAAAAAATATTTATAAACATTAAACCGAAGCCAAGAGTAACAAGTAACGTTTGTTTGAAAAATTTAAGGAATAGAAAATACAGATACATGTGTGAAAATGTAATGATTAGAAGTCAGAAGTAGGAAGAAAAATAAGTGATGGAGTAAAGTATAGATACCTAAAAACTGTACAGCAAGAAGTATTAGTATTTTGTTACTTGACACCTCTGCTGCTGATTAAAAGGTTTTTGCTGAACTGCAATTATCATAGAATAGCACCGCACTCATAGCATTAATAGTCATGCGCTGTATAACGGCCAGAGGAATCGCTTAAAAAAGCTTATATGCATCAAGTCTTTAGGTCACAAAGTCTGCGGTGTACCTTTAAAGATTTGTCATCCGATTAGCATTTCATGTAAGTTTGATTGTCATTATTAATAAAAAAAAATTGTTTTTTTCTTTTCATATTTAGAAGATACTCTGATACTGAGATAATAATACAATATGCAACATGAACAATCCAGTAGGGAACAGGAGAGGTCATCAGATATCCATTCCTCATGGGACTTCATGCTATTTTCACTCACAACTGCTGCTCTCTGATGGTGACCTCCAGAGATCCCCCCTTTAAAGTTTGCACTAGACGATCTTATCAGCGCCAACCAGAGTCTGCAGAGATGCATGAAAATGTTATGAGAGGATGTCATAATGTCGTCTTGTTTAGCCTGAATGGCTAAGTGCTTGTTGTTTTTAGGAGGGATCCCTTGGAGGTGATGACGTGGACTCCATGTGCTGTTAAACTATTTCTTTCCTTTTGCTTGATCCTGATTGTTCCTCAGTGTTAAATCATGTTAACACGTTCTCTCCATCTGTATCCAAACAAACAATTACATGTTTCTTTAGATCATATAAAAATTGTACAGTGCTGACTATGCTGTGAAAATATACAAATGTTGTGGACATACCTGGAATGTATGTTTCGTAGAACATAGCAGCAAATTACAGCAACTGCTACTGCTGAGATGACAGAGACAGGAATAAGCCAATGATTTGTCTGGATTTCTGGGGGGAAAACACAGAAATAGACATTTGATGATTATTGTAAAGCTTAATTAAATATTTTTTTTATTGCATTATCAGACGTTTTAGGCAGGAAATACCATAGTTGGTAGATCCTGGTGTCTAATTGAACACTTGCTGGTTCAGCTTAAACGTGGGACAGGATTAGCAAAGAATTTAGAATATTAAAGAGTCTCAGGATTCTTTTCTCAAAGCTTGATTTTAAGCTTTGGAGTAGTCAGTTTAAACCTCCTCTTGGCTTTCTGAAGGCCTTTCATTTTTCTTTAGTGTTTGGCTTTTCTCATTGACTCTCTGTCCAGTTCAGGTCCCATGTGATGTCCCGGTGCATTACGCATACTTTTCCTAGTTAATTATTAAGAATTTAAGGGATAAGACCAATTTAAGTCTAACGTCTTTCTTTAGGATTCAGAGTCAATTCTGTAAGGACTGGGATAAACCTTTCCTTACATAATCTGCAACATCTATTTGACCTACAGCTCCGCACCTCTGTAGGTTACATAAGCATTAAAATTATATTTATGTTTTTTCATGTGTATTAAGTAAAATATTAATCTTGTTACTTTTTCCCCCCCAGCTTTTTATTGTCATTACACAGTCACAAGCACAGAGTAACAAAATGAACTCTCTGCATTTAACCCATCCCCTTGGGGAGCAGCGGGCTGCCATTGTGCGGCACCCGGGGAGCAGAGTGGGGTTAAGGGTCTTTGCTCAGGGACCCAGGGTGGCAGTCTGTGGGAGTGGGGCTTGAACTCACAACCTGTGGATTCCACTAGGCCACAGTCCTGTATGTCAATTAATACCCAAAACTTTGCTAATTGTTTATAGGTTGCTCTAAAATAGGCAATTATGCCCAAAGAAAGACAATGAGAATAAAATATATAAATGTTGAATTTTTGAATTAATTAAAAATGTTTTTTTTGGCTTTGTTGTGACTTTACAGCCATTTATCACTGTTTTTTCTACATTTTCCACTATACTGCATATACTTTTGTGTGCTTTTACATAACTCTAAATTGGAGAATTAGTATATTTTTGGAAAAACATTTCTTAATACAACATTTAAACCTATGGAGGATAAAAAGTGCCAAAATTAAATAAATAAATACAGCATTAAATAAATAATTAAATGTGTCAATAATTAATTAAATGTGGAATTAAATAAATAAATGTGTCATTCATTAATTAAAACCACGTCACTAATATAAAGTGCCACAATTAAATAAATAAATACCGCGATAAACAATAATTAAATGTGTAATTCATTAAATAAATAAGGAATTAAATATATAAATGTCATTAATTTAATAAAATATGTCTTAATTTTATTTAAGAAAAATATATTATTTCAGTGTGCATTTAATTATTTCATGGTCCTGTGTCGCAGTGCATCAAAACCATTAAAAGAATCTGTCAAACTCACCCATCACACATTAAAACCAGAGGGCAGCAGATCAGGTGAAAATATAATATTTTTGTCATTATGAATACTTGACTGTATGCTGTCAGCTCATAAGTCATGAGGCAGGCCAGGGCCCGGGAACAATTTTACCGTAAGTTTTGTATCTAACGTGCCGGTGCGCTTTATTTTCCATTAGCTTTTTACTGACTATTTTTCTACTCTCACAGTAATACGGTACAAAGTGCGTTCCTTTTCCAAAGATACGGGACAGGTACTTCTACTTCTACATACGGAACTATTCTATTTTTCAACGGACGGTTGGCAACCATAGTTTTCACTCATGTCTTCAGAACATACCTTAACTTAAAACTAATCGTTTCTCCAGTGCTTTTGTATTCTGTGTATCAACACTGTTATATATGGATGGAAGAGAGTTTATAAGTAACTTTTTTGAAATGTGAACTGTTTTCTTTGTTATGGACTATTGCTATTTGAGCATCTAGTGCACTCTTGTCTAAACTGTTGGGAGTAACACACTCAGTGACTGTTTGTGATTTTTTTCTATGTTAGACATTTGTTTATATAATGTAGCAAAAAACTAAAACATATACTCTTCAGAAAATGGATGGAAGCCAAATATCAGTCAAAATCCAATAAATCTATTTAACAGAACTTAAAGGGAGCAGTGAGACCACTTAAATAAGTACAATTGTTATTAAGCTCCTTGGAAAACAACGATCAACGTTTCTTTTTTTCTTTTTTTTTTTTAAACAGTGTCCTGTCTGGCGAGGTGGCAATAAGAAAAATTGTCTTGATGCCAAAAAGAGCCCAACAGATTTTACTCTCACAAGTGGAGCAGTAGGGCTATTGCAATAGTGTTCTTCTTGATTTATGCATATAAATTGCTTTATTATAATTATGCAGGGAGTTTTACAGATTATATGGACACTGCAATGTAAGTAGATCAGAAAACGAAAAAGAATAAAAAGGAGAAAAGATTAGATTCCGCAGAGTCAGTTCTGCATGTTAAACCTGCTGTTGTGACTCATCAACCACTGCATAAAATGTTGTGACTCATGCAATTACTACTTAAAATCTAGATCGCTTGTTGTAGTTCCTACCTTCTTCTTTATAATGTCCACTGCTCCCTGTGCAGTTAGCTGGGGGGGAAAAAAGATGAATACTTTTACATTTTGAACTCTTACAAAATCTCACTAGATATTTTGAGCAAAGTATAAGATATTTTGGATATTGGTGCTTAAAAACACAGTTTAACTGTTGAATAAAAAATAGGGCTTAATATCCAGGTAACATTATGCTGAATTGAATATCTTAGATTGATATAATCAACTTTTTTCATTAACATTGTCTGTTTCACAGACTTTCACAGTTAAATACTACTGCATTTGCATCAACTAAACGAGCAAATACTCACCAAAACATGTTGCTTTATACCCCTGAGTGAAACAAATAAATTCATTAGGGTAATACTGAAGATTTTAAATATATATGTATATATTTAAACATTTTCATACCATAGACATGCAGTCCAGAGAGTACATTATAGCCTCAGAGCAGCTGTAAGTTTGTAGCGATGTCCTGTTCCAGCTGATGATCAGCTCAGCATTGCTGTTCTCATCATTTGCCAGAACATGGCCCTAAAAACAGGTATTTACTCTACATATATATATATATATATATATATATATATATATATATATATATACATACAGGTAAAAGCCAGTAAATTAGAATAACTTGATTTATTTCAGTAATTGCATTCAAAAGGTGTAACTTGTACATTATATTTATTCATTGCACACAGACTGATGCATTCAAATGTTTATTTCATTTAATTTTGATGATTTGAAGTGGCAACAAATGAAAATCCAAAATTCCGTGTGTCACAAAATTAGAATATTGTGTAAGGGTTAAATTTTGAAGACACCTGGTGCCACAAACTAATCAGCTGATTAAGTCAAAACACCTGCAAAGGGCTTTAAATGGTCTCTCAGTCCAGTTCTGAAGCCTACACAAACATGGGGAAGACTTCAGATTTGACAGCTGTCCAAAAGGCGACCATCGACACATTATACAAGGAGGGGAAAGACACAAAGGTTATTGCTGAAGAAGGCTGGCTGTTCTCAAAGCTCAGTGTCCAAGCACATTAATAGAGCGGCAAAGGGAAGGAAAAACTGTGGTCGGAAAAAGTGTGTACAAGCAAGAGATTCCCGCACCCCTGGAGAAGGGTGGCAAACAAAACCCACATTCAAAAATTTTCACAAAGTGGACTGTGCTGGGTGAGTGCTTCAGAACCACCACCAAACAGGCGGCTATGAAAGACATGGGTTTCTGCTGTGCATTTCCGTGTCAAGCCACTGTTGAACCCTTGGAACAGCGTCAGAAAAGCGTCTTGCCTGGGCTAAAGGGAAAAAGGACTGGACTGCTGGTGGAGTGGTCCAAAGTCATGTTTTCCTGATGAAAGCTAATTTGCATTTCCTTTGGAAATCAAAGTCCCAGAGTCTGGAGAAAGAAGAGAGGCACTTCATTCACGTTGCTTGAAGTCCAGTCAAAGGTTTCCACAGTCAGTGATGTTTTGGGGTGCCATGTCATCTGCTGGTGGTGTTGGTCCATTGTGTTTTCTGAGGTCCAGGGTCAGCGGCGTCTACCAGAGAGTTTTAGAGCACTTCATGCTTCCTGCTGCTGACCTGCTCTATGGAGATGGAGATTTGGGTTCCAACAGGACTTGGCCTGCACACAACGCAGTAACCACCCGCCTGGTTTAATGGACCATGGTATTTGTTCTAAATCGCCAGCCAACTCCTGTCCTTAGCCCCATAGAAAATCTGTGGGTTATTTGAAAAAAGATGCAGAATGCCAGACCCAAAAACGCAGAAGAGTTGAAGGCCACTATCAGAGCAACCTGGGCTCATAACACCTGAGCAGTGCCAGAAACTCATCTGCGTTTTTGGACGCCGCATCAATGCAGTAATTGAGGCAAAAGGAGCTCCAAACAAAGCATTGAGTATTGTACATGCTCTCATATTTTTCATTTTCATACTCAGTTGGCCAACATTTAAAAAAAATCCCTTTTTTGTATTAGCCTTAAGTAATATTCTAATTTTTAGACATTGATGGAGTTTTGATTTTCATTTGTTGCCACTTCAAATCATCAAAATTAAATGAAATAAACATTTGAAATGCATCAGTCTGTGTGCAATGAATAAATATAATGTACAAGTTACTAACCTTTTTGAATGCAATTACTGAAATAAATCAAGTTTTTCAAAATATTCTAATTTACTGGTAACTTTTGTAGAACATATTCATTTATTGAACTTACTGAGTTGTTGCTCCAGGAATAGACACAATCATTGCTTCCAAACTTTGGCACAACATAAAATGTGCCATTATTTGTGTCCAAGGTAGTGCAGTTGATCTCTTCACAGAAGCAAACAGGAATACCTAAGGGCCAAATGTCAAAAAGGATGTCAACACGTGTCAACATTTTTTCAACAATGTTGACAACATTGTTCTAAAAAAATAAAATACACATATTATCTATATTATAGTATAGTATATTATAAATCAGGGTAGCATTTAATGAATAGCACTGCTTTTGACCAGAACTAGTTTTAATAACAGATTTAGATAAGATAATTTTAAAAACAACAACATGAACAAAAGAAGCGCTCTCAGCGTTTATCTAGACTGCCAAACTGAAAATTACCAGCGAAATAAAATCGATTGGCTGAGTTTCTTTAAACAGAATAGATGAAAGATGAGGAGTGAAAAGCAGGATCAGGTGAGTGAATTGGTTGCGAATAATAATCGTTGCACAGATCTGGGAATTTCCCGGGAAATTTTCGGGAATTTGCAGGATAAAAGTCTAATGTAAAGCAGTAATACGTTTATAAAGAAGGTAAAGCTTTAAAGTAATAAAATGATGACAAAACGATGCATTGGTTTACATTACAAAAGTTCAGCTGTGGAGCAATATCACGGAAAATAGTATTTTAGATAAAAAGTCTCCAAGCTCACGCTATTAGCTATTAATGATTCATTTATAAGTTAAAGTAACATTCTTACCAACAAAGAGAAAGGGAAGGATAAATGAGATCATCATTTCACAGCTTAGTCCGCTAATGAAGCCGCTCTCTTTCAGTCTGACTCTCTCACTGACATTCACTGAGCTACAGGCGGGTATACTGCCCCGCCCCCCAGAGGGCAGACGCGCCCACAAACCTCTGAAAGTAAAGGTAATACAGATAAGATTGTTTTTTGAAAAATGCTCTTAACAAAACATGAGCCAAGGCAAAGAAGTCTGAATTGAAAACATGAATTAATCATATAACTTTTCTTATAGTAAAAGAATAAAACGGGTCCCAAAGACTTCTTAAAAGAAAATACCAACTTTATTGATCCCATTCATTATCTGTAGAGCTACAGCAAAAAAAAAAAAAAAAAAAAATAGGCCCTCTTAATTGTCAAAAACGTGCTCGTGCCAATTTTCCCTTTCACTTAGGGTTGGTGAGTCAACAAAGTGGGAAAAGTGCAACAAATTTTCTTTGGAAACACATTGGCAGGCCATATTGACATTTAATAGAAGCGCTGTCCTCCCTAGTGTTCCATTTGTTGATCTCTAAAATAAGATTCTTCCTAGTCAACACTGCATTTATGGAAGAGGATTAGGGCTAGTGGGGAAAAAAAAAAAGTTAACAACACAGACAGACTTGACACAGACACAACACAGACAGACTTGACACAGACACCACACAGACAGACTTGACACAACACAGACAGACTTGACACAGACACAACACAGACAGACTTGACACAGACACAACACAGACAGACTTGACACAGACACAACACAGACACAGTTGTTGAAGAGGATGGATCTCAGTACTCAGAGTGCTGTGGAACGTGGGTGTGAATGTGGATTTAGGCCAGATGTGTGTGTAGGTAGGCATGTGTGTGTGCATATGTGTGCAGATGTAAATATTGGTATGTAAATGGGTATGTATATGTATGTATGTGGGTGTGAAAAAAAAAAAGATAAAAATAAAAAAAAGATAATAAAAAAATTAAAAATAACAACAAAACATAGATGTTAAACAGGAAGGTACTTTTAGGTTGCTTTCAGTGCAACTAGAGGGAGAAGGGGTATGATAGATAAGTTCTACTTCTTCATACCCCTTCTTTCAGACAATTTACAGTAAGTTCAAATTATTTAAATCGAAACCGAACAAGAAATTTTAAATTAATATTTACCATCATTTTTTATGTGATACACATTTCTAACATATTTTGAAATTGATTTAATTATTGTTATTATTTGATCATTTCTGAAATTGGAATTGTTCTATTTATTATTATTTGTTCTTTTGATTCATTTATATTATTTGTTAATTTGATTTATTTATTTTTATTTTTTGTTACTAATATTTATTGTCTGAAATAAATAAATATTCATTCATTCATTCATTCATTCATTTAAATTTTTATTTCAGTTTAGTATTTGAGAAAAGTCAGAAGAATTCTGACTTTAAAGGCATACTATGCAACATTTTTCAGTTAATTAATGTGTTCCACAACGTTTTGATGATTAAATGAGTCATTTCAGGCCGAACAAAGGTTTCTCGGCCGCCCTGGTGGTCTGTGGGGGAAATACCGCACTTGCAATTGCAGGAGCACCGACCCGCCAGCTCGACGTAGTCCCACTCAACCTCTAGTCAGAATATGAGTCTGATACTGCTCCATAGAGCTGTGATTATGGGGCGTGTTTGAACTAACCAGGAAAAAAAAAATGCCTCTGTACCTTCAATTGGATAGACCTACAACCAATAAGAGCAACGAGTGCGATCGCATGTTGCTTAATGCATAGTTGTTAAGTTCACAAAATCAAAGCGTGCAGTTTCACGCCCAGAATAAGAAGATGAGACTGATGGCTTCGTTCCTCTTTGGGGTAAATTAATTTGCTGCCTATATCTTCTAGAACAGACCTAATAGCAGAATCTACTCACCCAAACTCTCCAGCGGCAGCCATTATTGTTGTCACCCAAGCGCGCTTTGGTCACGTGGTTGATTACGTTACTCTTGATCATCTGTCCATCATCGTATAAAGCCCGCCCTGACAATTTGATTGGATCGCCTGACAGTGGGCTTTAATACTCGCGCTACTATGGAGCAGAGCCAGACCGAACTTCCCCGAACTCAAACCTTGTGGGCGGGACTAAATTCGGACTGGCACCCAGGCTACCGACCCGCACCCACAGGCTCAGAAGTCTCGTGCATCACGAAAGTCGGTCTTGCTTTACGGCGAGAACTTGGCTAACTACAATCTGTTATTTAGACTCATGGATAACAAATAATGTATGAAAACATGCTAAATTTTCAAACTCTGAATTTTGACTTTAATCTCAGAATTCTGACTTTAATCTCAGAAATCTGACTTTAATCTCAGAATTCTGACTTTAATCTCAGAAATCTGACTTTAATCTCAGAATTCTGACTTTTTTCCAATACTAAACTGGAAATAAAATGTAAAAATCTGTTAACTTTTTTTTCCAGTGGCCCTAATCCTTCCTCGTGAAAGTACTCCTACCTCCAGAAAAGCTTAATTTTTGATGGCAAAATTTTTGGATGGCAAAATTAAGCATTTCCACGGTTATATTCATTTTTGATATCCCAAAAGAGTAATTATGACTAGCAGTAACTCTATTATGGAAATCTAAAAGTAGAATTGTCACAATTAATTCTATTGGAAGAATGTTTATTTTAGATATCTGGAAAAGCTCAATACAATCTGGAGTGGGAAACCTGACATCATTTGTACTAGTAAGAATTGCATTTAGATGGAAAAGATGTTATTTTAGATATCTGAAAATGTTCGTTTTGACTAGAAGAAATGTATTTGAGACATTCAGAATACATATTCAGTCGAGCTAATAAATGTCAAACTGCCTGCCAGTCTATGAATACAAGCATGCTTTGTATGAGCATGCGTACAACAACTTTTTAAACACAGTGTGCACAAGGAGAAACAGGTTCATGCAAGCTCACACGCGTTTGGTACAGGGTTGTGCAAGAATATTTTTTGGGATAATGGAGTGGGCAGGTCTTTCAAATATTCAAGAAAAATCCTCCTCACCGTGTAGTCCTATATGATGTTTGTGTAAATCAGCAGATGATTCACTTAATTTTTCCTCCCAGCATAAAGTTAGTCTTTTAAAAGGACAGCAAGAATCACCAGCACCTAAATTAATATTTAGTGATATTTAAGAAGGATGGCTGGATGGATGGACCAGACCCCTCGTGACCCATTGGGATGGATGGATGGATGGATGGATGGATGGATGGATGGATGGATGGATGGTTGTTTAAGGAAAGGTTAATTTCTTCAGATCTTCCAGTTTCTGTCTGATTGCTGACCCAGCGGGGGGCAGCATAGAAGACAATCAAGTCCAGTGAAGTAGATTATCTGCAAGTATGCAATTATTAGCCACAGAAATGAAGAGAAAAGAAGTCAGATATGCTGTTGTAAAAACTATGCTTAGAGGTTTATGTTGCAAGATTTCCCATTTCTATTTATTCTCCTGTCTTCTCTCGCGTTGTGCAATTCAGATTCTGTGTTGACAGCCTGCTCTGTTAAAACATATGCGTTGAAGCAAGTTAGATCTTTTTGTTGGATTACCTCAAATTTAGAAGGCATATAAAGTTTGAAAAAGTAAAGAATTTTTACATGAAAACATAAAATAAATCTTTGATCTATAATGTTTTTCCTGAAATCCTAAAACATATGAGCATTTGCTATAGATAATTTTTTTTCAGATTAGCCTTATCATCATGTTTGTGGGCCTCTTTTCTATAAATCATACATAAAAAAATGTGTATAATGAATACATTTTTGAACCACCTGATGTTACAGCCTTTTTAATCTGCGTTTTCCCCGTTTATTTTCGCAAAGGGTCAGCATTCCCGCAGCTTAATTCTCTGCCACCCACAAGTACAAAGCCTGGCTAAGCAGCGTTGATCCTTCAGACAGTTTGGGATTACCGTTGCACTGTCTATCCGGATGGTCGAATGCAGGCCAGAACATCCTGCCTCCACCCAGAAGCCTAGACCTGCAGAGCAATATTAAGAGGAACTTGGATGGCTCCTTGGGGCGAGAACTGTAGGACTTGTCTTCACCCCAAAGAGACCAGAAGCCTGAGCAGATCCCTGATTCAACTTTCAGCACTTCTCTCCAAAAAGAAAAGCAGCCTTTCTTTCCCACTGGGCTGATAGGTCATCTATGGATTTCTAATAGACTGTAACTCGAGTTTTAATCATCATCATCCAAAACTGTCTTTATCTGTCTGATGTTTTCCCAATACGATCTATTAAAACAGAGATCTGAATATTAAGTCCAGGTGTTGCTGTAAATGGCTTATGAGCTAAAGAAAATCCTGTTTCTTTACAGTTGCTGTTTTTTTGTCCATGTGAATAAAAGCTAGAAGAGATTTAACCCTAAAAAAAAAAGGAAATACCGTTGTTTTGTATTTGTATGATAGGAAGGCATTGAGGAATTATTTTCAGGTGGGAATGGAGCCTAGGCTGAATAAACTGATAACTCGCCTTTATCCACCTACGACACAGCCAATAAGCTTTGAACCACGCCTCCGAGAAAGCATCAAACGCTCATCTTAAAAGGCCTCCGACCCACAACTCATCTGCTACCTAGTGCGCAGGCGGGGGATGCACTGTGACTTCATTCAGATGACTCCATTTCAACCCACCTCCAGCCCATCCTCCATCATAGCTAAAACTTAATCAGAGTGTCATTCCTCTCAAGCTCTACTGCCTTCCCTGTCTCATCTTAACCAGTCCAGCAGAAGACCACCATGTTAAGCCTGGTTCTGCCAGAGGCTTCTTCCCATCAGGGAGTTTTTCCTCTCCACTGTTGCTTCATGCTTGCTCATCATGGACAGGTTCTCTCAACCTGTGGTATCAAACCGGACTTCCATCTTCCAGGTCCCTGAGTGAAGCTCTAGTATCAGCTCACGTAGTTCACTGGATCTCCCCATAAAGCTCAGCAGACCGTCTCACTAACCAGCAGTCTACGGACTGACCATCTTTATCTATCTCCACTCCACCACCAGTTTCAGGCCTGGGGGGAACAGCCTTGTTCTTTACTCCTGTTCATGCATATCTATCAATATTAAGCGCTATGTTTCCTGCTGAGGTCTGAGCGCCCAAGACAAAGTATTGTATCAATAAATTTCTTCTAATTGTCTTTTCTCTTCATGTGAGTTTTTCATTTTAAATGTCTCCATGTCTGATTTATAGGTGCTCAAACAAAAAAAAAAAAAGAAAAATATTTAGCCCCGCCAAATTTTTTCCAAAAATAAAAACTGCTAAACACCACGAAACCCCATTTGAAACTTTAAATGAACCCTCAGACTTTATAGCTCCACATCTGGACTACAACTCAGGTAAATTTGGACTGAATAAGTTGAAGCATGTTTGTTCCACAAAGTTTTAAGTTGGCAGTGTGCTATACTGTAGGTGGAAATGTAAAAGTGGAAAAATGCATTTTTCCACTCATAAAAGGGAATGTGGGCAAACAAATATGCTGATTTACATTATTGGAGACCTACTACTGCATAAGGCAAACCCTTTGCTCCTAAGATTTAGCTGCTGTTTAATTGAAATTTAAGAACAATATCCCCAAACTGAGTAGAGAATAAGAATAACATAGCAAGCTTATGCAAAGCATGCCAGTTACATCACCTGAAATGGTCGCATAATTACCTCGGACCCCTCCTTGGAAAGGACTCTATTTCACATCTCAAGTTTCCAATCATGGCTGCCATTAGGGGGCGGGGCTAAAAATGTATACCTGCTGTTGCATTACTCCTGCAGAGTCACACATGTCAGGTGGAATTTTAAATCTCATTTTATGTGTTTACATAGCTATAAAACAAAAAAGTATTTGTAAAAAAAAAATACATTTGAAACATGTTTTAGAAATTTTAAAGGGACACTATGCAACATTTTATTTTCAGTTAATTAATGTGTTCCATAACGTTATGGATGACTAAATGAGTCATTTCAGGTTGAACAAAGGTATTCTCGGCCGCCCTGGTGGTCTGTGGGGGAAATACTGCACTTGCAACTGCAGGAGCACCGACCCGCACCCACAGGCTCAGAAGTCTCGTGAGAGTCAGTCTTGCTTTACGGCGAGAACTGCTACACCCCCCAGTTAAAAGCATTCTCGTTGCTAGCACAGTGGCAATCTTTGTGCAGTTATGCTACGTTCACGCAGCAAAAGCAGCAAAATCGCATCTGCTGCTTCATTTTTGCTGCTTGTACCAGTTAGTACTGACGCGCGGCTGAAGCAGCTTTGCTGCTCTGGCTGCAAAAGTGTGTCTGAGGCGCGTTGGGCGGAGCTTCACTATCCTTTCTCTGCCTTGCAGCTATA
>JAGKQL010002604.1:6065-31751 GCA_018398635.1 Cyprinodon brontotheroides | reverse complement strand
TCTGGAAGATGACCCAGTACTCTGACTCAAGAAGCTGTCTGATCGAGCACAATGCTCGATAGAAATGTGAGTAAGCAGCCACTCCAGGTGAAGGACCCGATCTTTCCTAAAAAATGGAGACGGGCACAGATTTACTTCCAGCTAATATTTCATTCAAAATGAAAAATGGAGAACAGATAAGCAGATTATGGCTTGTCTACAGTGAAAAGAAGGACTAGGTTATTTACTTTTGCCGTAGCCTTTTTGGAAACAGGAAGGAAGAATCAGCTAAGTGAGCTTAGTGTTTGGAAAAAATCTTCATTCCTTTTGAGACAGCACGAAAAGTCACCTGAGTACAAAACATAGAGAGAAAACAACAAGAAAAGAGACAAGAAGAGAGGGAAAAAAACGTAGAACAAATAATGGATGTCTATTCTATTAACATTTCTGTATCCATATTATGGGTCTGTTTTATGTGTTGTCTCTCAATTCAGAGAAGGGCCCCCCTGCCTGTCTTTACCTAGGGCCCCACATTTCCTAAATCCGCCCCTGCTCTCCACGCCGCCACCAGTGGTAGAGCAAAATAGGTCAGTGCCTCAATCTAAACAGAACACCACCACCAAACCAAACAAACCATACCTAAACCCCAATGACTATAAATGGCTCTTTAAAATACTTATGATATTCTATAAGATTATGTTTCATTATTTAGAAACAGGATTAGTGAGAAGAATATAGTATGAATATAGTGTCTCTCCTGATCCACACTCCTTACTGGTTGGTGGCAGTAATGCACCAAATAGTTGATTTCCTGAAAGCCTTGGTTAGTAAGCATCCAGCATTTTTCTCTGTCTGTTTACCTGATTTCTGCCTCCCGATTTTTGAGCCTGCTTCCTCCTTTGACCACGATTACCTGACAAGCCTCAGTGAGAAATAACTCTCTAAGAACCAGAGTTTCAGGAACCAAGACACCCCGTCTGCTTATAAAAGGTTAGTGGCTTTGCAGTGTGAACTATTAATCATCCATCTCAGCCACTAACCTGTTCTCTCCCCTCCAGAGGCTCTGGTTCCCCTAATCCTGAATTACCTGCAATTTCTGAAATAAAACTTTTAAAGTTATTATCCAATGTGTTCTGGTTGTATCTGGGTCCTAGGTCTGAATCTTAATCTGTTTATCACTCTGGCTCCTTTCACTATTTGAATCTAAGTTAGCTACCTCATATTACAAATGTCAAACTTTATAGAAATGTGTCTTTCTCCCATGTCCATTGTTTTGATATAGAAAAATCGAATAATCTTCATGACTGATAAAATTAAACCCAACTGTATGAAGGACAAGAGATGGAATAGAAGACAGATGATTAAAATCTGGAGGCTCACTCACCAATTTAGGAATATGTCTCACTCAGAGTGAGATGAGATCACAGATTCTGTAACACCGGCCCTAAGTTAAATGCTGCACATCATGTCAACAATTTCGCTGCCCTCTGGCCCCAAAATGTAAACTCATAAATTAAGTAAACTGCAGAGTCATTGCTACCAACCTCTGACAGGTTATGGTTTGGCTATTAAAAAGGGAAAAGTAAAATGAAGATGATGTAAGTTTCAGTAACTAAACACCTCATACCTCACTTTTCTGTAAAGTCATTCTGAAACCATTCATGTGTGGGGTTGCTTCTCAGCCAAGGGAGTCAGCTCTCTCACAGTCTTACCTAAAAAAACAGCCGTGAATAAACAATGGTACCAGAATGTCCTCCGGGAGCAACTTCTCCCAACCATCCAAGAGCAGTTTGGTGATGAACAATGCCTTTTCCAGCATGATGAACCTTGCCATAAAGCAAAGGTGATATCTAACTGGCTCAGGGAATAAAACAGAGATTTTGGGTCCATGGCCTGGAAACTCCTCTGATCTTAATCCCATTGAAAACTTGTGGTCAATCATCAAGAGACGGGTGGACAAACAAAAACCTAGACGTTCTGATAAAATGCAAGCATTGATTGTGCAAGAATGGGCTGCTATCAGTCAGGATTTGGTCCAGAAGTTGATTGAGAGCATGCCAGGGAGAACTGCAGAGGGAGGTCCTGAAGAAGAGGGGTCAACACTGCAAATATTGACTTGCTGCATTAACTAATTCTGTCATTAAAAGCTTTTGTTACTCATAATATAATTGCAATTGTATTTCTGTATATGATGACAACATCTGAAATACACACATGAAAACCAGAGGGCAGCAGATCATGTGAAAATATATTTTTGTAATTCTCAATACTTTTGGCCATGACTGTAGATACTTGTAGGGATCAAAGACTGGTCCCCAAGATGTTAAGTTTCTTCTTCAGTTGGTTGTTAGGTTTAGAAATGATGTGAATTTAATATAGGTTAGGGTTAGGTTTGTGTTGGAAAATGGAGGTTCAGGATCAGGCCATTGAAACGAGTGCAATATGAATGGAAGTCAATGGAAAGTCCCCAAAAGTACAGTGTGACACAATGTGTGTGGGGTGTTGGTCTGTTTGAGCTACAATTTGGGGCTGTGTCTTGTTGAATATCTCCCATGTTGGGGATTTACAGGTCCAATTTTGAACATTCAATGGATCCCTAAATGGGTAAGGGTCTGGTTTAGGCCATATAAAATGAATGTAAGTCAATGAATTGTCCTCAAAAGTCATGCAAACAAAGGCTGTGTATGTGACGAATCTGAACCAGAAGGAGAGAATAGTATTTATTTATAGTGTTTTCTCACTTATTTTTGTCATTGACCCCCAGCTAAGAGTTTTTTTTTGCTTTATCTTGTGCTTTTTTGTGTTTTTTCCTCTTCTTTTTTTGCGCATGATTTCAGTCTATATCAAATGATCTGTAGATGTGGCTTCTCTCCATGACCAAAGAGGGGAACCGGCCAGGCAACTGAAGAAATGGAAAAGACAGCGGCCTCTGCTGTTTATCTGTGTGCTATAAAAGCCACAGATCCTTTGATTTGTCTCCTCCAGCATGTCATTTGTAAAGTGATTGGCGAAAATGTAACTTGTAAAGGTGAATTTGTGACTCACAGTAGCAGATTCAAGCAGTTGTATTTACTGATTTGTAGTTGCATCAAGAAAAAACTGAATAAATAAAGAAAGCGGGAAGATTCTAATACCAGTGATTTAATGCATTTCCTTTAGATAAACTAAAACAAAATGGAGAGGTCAGGATGTTTTATGTGTGACTCATAGCACAATTTGTGTACTTGTACTTCAGAATATGAATAGTATGTGAGAATATAACTTTTTTGTGTAATAAAAAAAATGTACCAGTACAAAAACTTCAAAGGAGAATAAAGCATATAAGTGGTTTAGGATTTGTGACTACTTCTTGTGTAACTGTACTGAACAAATTGAGGAAGTGTAACTTTTTTCTCATGGTAAAAAAAACCAAGAAAAAAACAAAGTCACAATTACAAAACTTCTATTTTGTTTCGCTCAATAACTTCAAATTAACAGTTTTAATGCACAAATTCTTCCATTGATCCAATAATCCATTCTGTTAGGTGACAGTATTAAGAAAAACAACAACTTTTATTTAGTCATGTTAATCTGGAGAAAAAAAGGATAAAACCAACATCTTTAATCTGTTAATTAGTGTTGCGCTGATGCCATTTTTGGCCCCGATATGGATACCTGGCTGTGCAGTATTGGCCCATAACGATACCATACAGATACTATCTGTTTGAAATTGATGTGTGTGTATATATGAAGAACTTCATACTACTTTGATGTAAAACCATTGCCATCATGGCATTATCAAGCTGCAGCCTACCTTTGTGAAGCAGGAAAAAGACTAATATAAAGTGAATCCATTAGAATTTTTTATTGCCGACCTGGAATGGGTGACAATAGTTAAATAGACTTTTGGCTCTCAAAATGGTATCGGTGCCCTATTTGTTGGTACTCACCGATACAGATACCACCATTTTAGTGCTGGATCGGGGAACCCACCCAATACTGGTATTGATGCAACACTACTATTAATGGAAACCAGCCTTCGGATGAGAAAAGAATGACACTCAAACTTCCCTCCATTGAAATGTTCAAGCCACAGGAGCAAGAATTACAACAATGGCCGCTGTTATGAAGATATGAAATTCAGTTCAGGTTTCACCAGATTCTTGGATCTGTGTTTTTAATTGGGACTTGTGTCTTTCACTGTCACTGATAGGGACACACCCTTTAAAAACATCTGGCCTCGGAGTTGCTCAAGCCTCCAAGTTCTTTCGGATTTCGGAGAAAATGTCGCATTCACCATGTTTCTCCTGTTTCGGATCTCTCAGGTACAAACAAAACCTATTTTTCACTAAATGATTACAATTCTCGTCACTTAGAAGCAATTGACGATTGTATTAGACTACATCATAATATATTATGCAACTCTGCATTAATAAATTTCATTTCTATTCAATGATGATAGAACTATAGGTCTAACTAAACCTGCATCTGGCATGCCGGTATTTAGGGGACACTGGTTATAAAAACAGTCAGTGAGCTCTAAGTGAGATCAAGCCACTCTTTAAATAGAACAGAAAATAGAATGGGTGGAGGCAGAAATTGTCTGGGGATATTTAGTACATAACTTTTTTTTTTTTTTTTTTCTTTTTTTTTACTTG
Organism: Cyprinodon brontotheroides; assembly: GCA_018398635.1. Classification (NCBI taxonomy): domain Eukaryota; kingdom Metazoa; phylum Chordata; class Actinopteri; order Cyprinodontiformes; family Cyprinodontidae; genus Cyprinodon; species Cyprinodon brontotheroides. The sequence goes on along the minus strand of JAGKQL010002604.1, from coordinate 27,135 downwards.
GCTCAGTACACTGATAACCTTTTACACCCTCACAAAATAGGGTGGTTGGTGTGGGGGGTGTGTTGGTGTGTGTGTGTGTGTGTGTGGGGGTGTCAATGGGTCGGAAATTTACTGGGGAATCTCTCAACCACATCAGTTTACCTAAGAAAGAAATTGAAGAGAAATGATGAGTGTGGGTGTGGGTGTGTGTGTGTGTGTGTGTGTGGGGGGGGGGTAATTGACTGTAACAAGAAGCGTTTATGGAAATGCTTTTATGATGTCTAAGAAAAAGGTTCATCTTTTGATTTCATTGGAATCTTGTCCTTACTGTCAGCTCTGCTTGTCTTTCCTGTAAGGCTGCCATGTTAGGGCTGATCTCATATAGAGCTTTGTTTCTCATGCAGGGGAAATTTTGTGCATTGCTTTGCCTTATCTCTCACCGGTGCAACCACACCCAATTTAAGAGGACTGTGGAAAGTGTGTACTTGTCATTTTGTTTGTTTTTAGTTTTGGTTTCTTACCTGCGTTTCTTTCACAATAAAAATTGTTCTGGTGGTGCTTTCTGAAAACACAAACCAACAACCTCTGAGAGATATTTAGATTCCCTGAGATAATATCAGACCCAGTTTTTTAAGTATGGCATTTGGAGGAATGTATTCTGCAAATGTGTTTTAATGCTGGGAAATGATCTTACCTTTCTGGTTAATCCACTTGCAGGAAATTGTTACATGGGCATTCCTAACTGTGATCAAAACACGCATCATGGTAACACTAACCTACTTACATAGACTGATACCCACACCTAAACAGATAAGCTGCAATAATATGCAGTCAAATGCTGCATCCAGGGACAGTGAGCAGCCTACATGTCACAATGGGATGAATTCAAATCTGCCGTCACTTTGGAGGAATCATCTGTTTGTGCAGATAACCGTTTGATGAACATTAATAAAGTTGTGCCAAGATAACACACCAAAAGGACTGTAATTGAGGAAGACTGGTCTGGTCTATATTAAAGATTTAGCACTAAAAAAAACTTATCTAAATAAGTAATTTTTTCTTAAAATAAGTGCATTTGTTCTTGGTTTGAGGAGTTAAAAAAACATCTTGTCAGTGGAACAAGACAATTTAAATTTAAAATAAGAAAACACAATTGCATTGTCTTATTTCAAGTGCATATTATCTAATTGTCTTATTTTAAGAGTAAAGATATTCATTCCATTGGCAAACTATCTCATTTACATACTCAAATTAAGAATAAGTACACTTAAAGGGATAGTTCGGTATTTTTGACATGACATCACCAGCGGCATGCAATCACACTGACTTACCCCTGGCAGCGTCCTGTGAGCAGAGTTATCGTCCAGTTTTGGTCAAGCCGAAAGTAGTCCGGCAGGTTTTTAGGAACAGCGAAATAAAACTTTTCTCTTCCCAAAACATTATGTGTTCAAAAGAGTGATATTTTTGCATCCCAAAAACATTGTAGTGGAAAAAGTCACGCGTCGTTATCAATTGGTCCTATTTTCTCTCTGTTCGTATCAGTGCGCGCCGTCATTCAGACAGCGAGCCCAACAACAGCCATGTCTCCCTCCGCCGCGGAAGGAGACATGGCTGTTGTTGGGCTCGCTGTCTGAATCAAATATCTTTTTTATCTGATTTACTGAAAGCTACTTTAAAAAGTATTCAATAATCACATCATTCATAAACATGTCTTTATCATTGACCTCAGCATGATGTTTGAGGTGCTGCAGTTAATTCCTCTATGATTGTAGAGTTTTATTCAATTGACTTTGTAAAGTGCCTTGAAATAAAATGTGTTGTAAATTGGGATTACATCAATAAACTACATAAAATTTAATGAAAACACATCACTTCTGCTTTCAATTTCAAAAAACAAACTTTCAGGTACAGTATCATAAAACCTAATAGTGTTCGGGACTAAAATAAGCCTTTACACTAGATACTTTCATTTTGACAGTCTCTGATATCTGCCCATCAATACAGATTTGTAATCAAAGTTTTCTACAAAACATCAATTGACCTTTTTTATCTCAGCGTGCTGAAGCTCGGAAATCCCTCAACTTAAAGAGAGGCGATGATGTGGAAACAAAAAAATGCAGGTCAGATATAGATGCAACAAACGTCTGTTTGCATAATGATCTACTATAAGGCGCTTTGTGTGTAACCTCAGTCACTGCCGCATATCAATACCCCTTGGACTTTTATCTCGTCTCTTTCTACTTTTAAAACTCATGCTCTATCTTCCTGGTGTTTCATTCCGGACCTGTACAGTGACGATCAAGTTTTGGCTGCACATCTCTGGAATACTATGCTATCTACTCCAGAAACACCAGAATGACCAAGCTCTTCTCATCAGGTTTTGATTTCTGCTTTATTTTTTAAATTTTTTTTGCATGTATACAGTAAATCACACCCTAGAAGTTGAAAGTAACTAAGTACAAATCCTTTGCTTCTTGTTTGTACATAGGGACACTGCGAGGAAAGTTTTGGCATGATGACAAGGCCAAAAAATGTCCACGTCACCAGGATCTCACTGATTCTTCAAATATTTTACATAACTATATCTAAACTCTTATGCCTATCAAGCTTTTTGTAGTATCGATACAACACTACCACTGATGGTAAACTGTATATGCAACAGACTGCAAAGATTATGCATTTTAATGTAACACATAAGATTAAAAGCAGAAAAAAAAACTGATTTGAATACCTTATTACAAGCATCCCCAAAGTCGGTCCTCGAGGGCCGCTGTCCTGCAGGTTTTAGAGGTTTCTCTGCTTTAGCACAGCTGATTCTGATGATTGCAGTTCAGCATAAGCCTGTTAATCAACTATCAATGTAAATCAGCTGCGCTGGAGCAGGGAAACCTCCAAAACCTGCAGGACAGCAGCCCTCAAGGACCGACTTTGGGGTTGCCTGCCCTATTGTATATTCTCCATGTCGTTATTAGCTGTAAGAACCCAAATTCAGCAATTACATTGATATTTCTTAAAGATAAAACACATATTTAAAAATAGATTTTTTACTATAGACTAAAACTTTGAAATCAAAGGACATGGTTACCCTTTATTTGAAGGGGTGTGCATAAAATCAAATGACACTGTCATAAACAAGAAGGAGCCTTTATGGATATTTATGATTGATAAACGCTGATCAATAATTGTCATACGGTAAATTATGACACTTGTAATCCAATAATCACAGTGTTTAAATTTTTTTTCTCATGACAACTTGATATTAACCAAGACAGTATAATCTATCATAGATATGTCATTAAAAGTCTAATTATAAACTGTTGTTATTTAGATAACATTAACTTTTATGGTGACTCTTTTGAAGGGTGTAACTTTGTGATGGGGACACTCCTATTGTTGAGAACACAAGAGAACAATAATACACTGATATTTCTATTAACAGATAGTTAGAGAGATGCCTTTTAGGGCATTACATATATAGGGCCCTAAAACATTAATGTATTAAAAAAAAAAACAAATAAAAGCAGATTCCGATGCCAAAATTGATATATCATGCAGAAGTACAATTTCAATTCCATCCATCCAGAAAAATATAGATATGCTGCATCTAAAATATACCATAGCATTTTTTTGTTCTTATAAACTTTCTGGTAATCTTAGATTTTATTGCATGTTGCATATCCCAGTAAATCTGTTTCCCCTTTAAATCTGCAGCTCTCCCTGCTTCTCTCTGTGAAGTGTTTAAAAAGATTTATAAGCTTTTTACTAATATAATGATTCCAGAAACAAAATTTCACAATATGTAGAAAATCTGCAGTCTGATTTTATCTGTACTTCATTCTAATCTGTAATTCATTCATATCTGTGTTCATTCTAATCTGTGACTGGGAGTCATGGTCCTCTGAGAAGCCAAGCTTTTTTTAACTAGTAAAGAAAAACAAACTACCGGTATGTTTTCTCAAGCTTCTTGTGTTATAATACTAATAATACTTGTATAAACTTAAAATCTGTTGCCATTTTTAGCTGAAAAAGCTCTGTATTTCTAATGAAAATTCTTTTCGGCGGAATGATCTCTAATTATTTTAACCTGCCCGTCTCCTAACCTTTCCTAAAACATCAAAGTAGCTGCTGGTTAATATTCACTCAGTGCTGCTGTGTCTTTTCTTTCAACCACGTAGCTACTTTGTACGCAGTGAAATTCCACAAATTCCAACGCAAATCAGATGTCTCAAAGCGACAGATTTGATGATGTAATAACATGATGTGGGACACATCTTGGACAGCGGGAGAGGGGGGGGGAAAAAAATCATAGACTCAAAACTCCCTGAATGAACACAGATAACTGCACCCAGCTCTGTTACTGTCAAGTGTCCTATAATTTCATGGCTTCCTACACTTGAAAAGGAGGACTTGAAGACTTCAGGAATTCACTCAGTCTTTTTATTTTCACCAATGAGTGAGAACCAATAAACAGAACAGAGCAGAGCAGGTGAAAAACCTACAAAACACATACAAAATACTTTAACATACATTTTAGACATTTGGTTCAAAGTTAATAATTATCTTAATGACTAATTCAATTTTTAACCTTAAACATAAATTTCTTTTATGATTTTAACCATAAATTCAAGTGTTAAATTATTAAATTCCATATCTGGTTGAATTTGAACCAAACAAAACCAAACATTTTAGAATGACATTTTTTTTCCTTTTTCTTAGGACATAAGTTTTTACATTAGACTTCTTAAGATACATTTAGTGGAACCAAACTGTAAAACTAGCAGTGCAAACTTTTACTTCAATAAATTCTGCATTTAATTTCTCTAATCTGAAACTACAGTTAAATTGCAATCAATTGAGCCCAGTTAATGGCTTACCGGTAGTCCTTTTAAGTCCTTTTCCATAAAATGCTGCTTTGGAGGCTGTGTTTGCCTTCCTCAGCTCTGTTGCAAAACCAGTAAAGCTGTTTGTGAATTCCTTATTACCTGAGTTGAGGGTGCTGCTGATTGGGCCAGATTTCTTTCACCTGCTGAGAAGTGCTGCAGAGTGGCACACTAAAATGTGTGTGTGTATGTGCACACACAAATGTCTGTTCATGCACCCCCATCTGAACTAATGAGCAGATCTGCCAAACAGTTACTTTTGGCTAAAGTAAATGAGCAGCAGGGGGAGAAGAGCGGAGATTATTGGTGGGACATGTCAACACCAGTCCTTTAGAAAGTTATGCCTGTTATGTAAATATTTGATGGTATCAGTCACATAAATGCCTTCCTTGCAACTAGTCCTACTTGTTTAACTTCACTTGAGGAAAGAGAAAATATTATTGACACAATTAAAATGCTCTTATGACAGCAAAAGAAAAGACCAATTACTCACGACATTGTAAATTAAAGTTAAAAAAGTGTTTAATTAATTAACATACATCTAAATACTTTTTCAAAGGCCATAAACATTCAGAGAACTTTCCTCTTCATGACAGGTGAAAGTTAATCTTGCCCCTCTAATATGCTATTTAGCAGCCAATAAAGGCTTTTTGCACTTACTCACAAAAACATCAGTCTTAACATTAGTTAAAAATGAAAGCAACAAACTGGATTAATTAGATTGATTTAAATCCGAGCACATAGAGAGCAGACCGCACCAAGGAGCATAGATGTCAGGCCAGGGGTGAACTCATGAGGAAGTTAAAAAGATCTAAATATATATATCTATATCTTGCACCTTGAACATGCATAGCCCTGAACACCACTCATTAAAACATAAAAGAAAAACTTATTGGAATGAAAATTTGAAGCTCAATATTGGGAATGTCTTCATTTTTCATTTAGATCATCACATCAGCCCCGTATGAAGTTATCTGCACAGAAATAGCAAAAACATGGAAAACGGCGTGTGTGTTCTGACACTTTGGGGAATGGCGGCCTAGTGTTTAATTCAATTCAATTCAATTCAGTTTATTTCTATAGCGCCAAATTCACAACACATGTCATCTCAAGGCACTTTACAGTTCAACCAGATCATCCAGTCAAATTGATACAAAGTTTTCTATCTAAGGAAAACCAGTTGATTGCATTGACTCATTGACTCAAATACAATCCATCACACTAAGCATGCTTGTAGCGACAGTGGAGAGGAAAAACTCCCTTTTAAGAGGAAGAAACCTCCAGTAGAACCAGGCTCAGTGTGAGCGGCCATCTGCCGAGGCCGACTGGGGTTCAAGGAGACAGAAGCAGAGACACAAAAAGCAGCTGTAAAAGGCGGCCCAGTCCAGGAAACAAACAGCCAGACAGACGAGCTCCGAGCCAGCTCCCATACCAGAGGACCGGAGTCCTCTGGGTTTTGGCTCATTATGGGGGGAGGTTCAGTTTTTATCAAAGTAAGCCTGGCTCCAGGGAGGAGACCAGTTTAAAGTCCTGCTTCAAGTTCCGGTTCCTACGTCCTGTCTCTGCTACCCTCTTCCACTGAGCCTGCCTGTCTGCACCTGGTCCTGTCTGCTCCTGTGCGTGACCACCTGGTCATGCTTCTGGTCCCAGTCAGACTCTGAACCCTCCTGGGAGCCTGTGGATGCCTGGAAGTCTGGATCCTGCCACCTGTTCCTGCCTGATCTGGATCCTGCCTGTTTCTGTCTGTTCCTGTCTGTTCTGGATCCCTCACCAGGATCAGCTTCCAGCATGACCTCTGGGACTGCAGCACTGGGACATTCGTGGTCTGGACTGTTAAACCAGGTAAGTGACCAACACAGATAATCTTCTATCAGTTGATCGTGGTCACTTGCCTGTGTTTCTCCCCTAGAGTGTCTGAGATTGGGCGGTGCCCTGCCCCCCCGCCTGCAGTGTCCGCGAGCCACAGCTCCGCTTTTGTTTTTGTTAATAAACGTTTTGAACTTTCCTACTGACTGTCTCTCCTTGAATACTGGGTCCATCTGTCCTCCCTTCATGACATTTCACAATTTAAAGGCTTGTTTGCGTAAGTATGAGACTGTATCATTAGATTTACACATTTCTAAACTTCTAAATCAGAAAGTGTCCTCTGCTCCCTTACTCATTTACCACTATCTTAACAGATAAAGCCAGCTTAATAGCAGGGTATATGCCTCCTCATCCTCAGCTATTTTTTTTATAAAGTACAAACCTCAAATTCCCTGCCTGCTTGGATTAAACAAGGTTAATTTTAAAAACTTAAACTTAACTCTCACTTGAGTAACTGCTTAGTGTAGTTTGTGCACCAAACTTATGAAACTTCATTTGTAAAGAAAATTCCTTAATTTTTACACCTACAGGTATAAAATCTAAATCTGAATTTTTGCCTTATACAAAATCTGAAATTAAATTTAAATGTTCTTTGGTATCACAAGGTATTTTGAATTGAATTGAACCTGTGCTATTTGTTTGTTTTCTTGTCTTGTTTTAAGAGACATACAAAGTACTTTTATAACTTTACTCATATTTCATTTGCAAAGCAGTAGAAAAATCAGCATTGTTAAGGTAAGGCACTTTTTAAACAAAATAAAGCAAAGCATTGACAATGTGCAAGTTGGAAAAGGAAAAGTGACTAAAACAATAATCCTAAAGAATACAAACACATACACAAACACCAGACTTCTCACGCATCACATTTAAATATTTCTGTTCTGCAAATATTTAGGGCTATACTTTCTGATTAATACTACAAATATAGAAAATTACATTTAAAATAAAAAAATTAAAATTAAATTAGAAGCAGGATGTTTTTTAAACAGGAATCTTGTTGAAATTGTAAAAAACAAAATAAAAAAACGCAGAGCTAAGAGACTACTTTCAAGTATAAAAGTATAAAGTAAAAACTAAAAAACAGCCAGATGCCACTATATGAATTGAAAGCTCAACTTTTCTAATTATTAAGAAAGATCTTTTAAGATAGAGCCAAGGATGAGGGAGGTCTTGTTGGTCTCCGCCTCCTCCACACGCCCTCACCTGTGTTCTGACCTTCAGACAAAACATCTTTTCTGAATCCCACATTGTAGCACATGGCATAGACAATTCACGCTTACAGTTTGAAGAACACCTGCTTTGCTTCTGATGATTTCCCTTTAGCTCGAAATCAATGAGTGTTTAGCGCGACCTATGACATCATCCAATTACACTAGTTTTCACTAGATGTGGATGGAGCCAATGATCTGCATTGATGGAGCACATGACGGAAATAAATATTTATAAACATTAAAAACTAAAGCCAAGAGTAACGAGTAACGCTCTTGTTTGAAAAATGTAAGAAATAGAAAATACAGATACATGAAAAATGTAATGAGTAGAAGTCAGAAGTAGGAAGAAAAATAAAGTAATGGAGTAAAGTATAGATACCCTAAAAAAGTGTACTTAAGTACAGCAAGAAGTATTTGTTTTCGTTATTTGACACCTCAAAGGCTTTAAAAGGTTTGCTGAACTGCAATTATCATAGAATAGCAAATCAAGACTCATAGCATTAATAGAGTCAAGCACTGTATAACGGCAGAGGAATCGCTTAAAAAGCTCATATGCATCAACTCTTAGGTCACAAAGTCCGCGGTGTACCTTTAAACATTTTGTCATCTGATTAGCATTTCATTTAAGTTTGATTGTCATTATTAATAAAAAAATAGTTTTTTTCTTTTCATTTTAGAAGATACTCTGATACTGAGATAATGATACATTATGCAACATGAACAATCCAGTGGGGGAACAGGAGATGTCATCAGATATCCATTCCTCATTGGACTTCATGCTATTCATCATTAACTGTTGTTTCTGATGGTGACCTCCAGAGATCCCCCTTTAAAGTTTGCAATAGACGATCTTGTATCGGCGCTGTAACCAGAGTTGCAGAGATGCATGAAAATGTTATGAGAGATTATAAATCTCATAATGTCGTCTTGTTTAGCCTGAATGGCTAAGTGCTTGTTGTTTTAGGAGGGATCCCCGAGGTGATGACGTGGACTCATATGCCAGATAAAACTATTTCTGCCTTTGCTTGATCCTGATTGTTCCTCAGTGTTAAATCATGTTAACACGTTTTCTCCATCTGTATCCAAACAAACAATTACATGTTTCTTTAGATCATATAAAAAATTGTACAGTTGACTATGCTGTGAAAAATATACACAAATGTTGTGTGGACATACCTGAATGTATGTTTTGTAGAACATAGCAGCAAATTACCGCAATTGCTACTGCTGAGATGACAAAGACAGGAATAAGCCAATGATTTGTCTGATTTGGGGAAACACAGAAATAGACATTTTGATGATTATTTTAAAGCTTAATTATATAATTTTATTGCATTATCAGATGTTTTTTTAGGCAGGAAAACCATAGTTGGTAGATCCAGGTGTCTAATTGACACTTGCTGGTTCAGCTTAAAACGGGACAGGATTAGCAAAGAATTTAGAATATTAAAAGAGTCTCAGGATTCTTTTCTCAAAGCTTGATTTTAAGTTTTGGAGTAGTCAGTTTAAACCTCCTTGGCTTGAAGGCCTTTCATTTTTCTTTTTAGTGTTTGGCTTTTCTCATTGACTCTCTGTCCAGTTCAGGTCCCCAGTGATGTCCCGTGCATTACGATACTTTTCCTAGTTAATTATTAAGAATTTAAGGATAACACCAAGTTAAGTCTAACGTCTCTTGATTCAGAGTCAATTCTGTAAGGACTGGGATAAACCTTTCCTTACATAATTCGTAACATCTATTTGACCTACAGCTCCTCAAGCACCTCTGTAGGTTACATAAGCATTAAAATTATATTTATGTTTTTTCATGTGTATTAAGTAAAATATTAATCTTGTTCTTTTCCCTCAGCTTTTATTGTCATTACAGTCACAAGCACAGAGTAACAAAATGGAATTCTGTGCATTTAACCCATCCCCTTGGGGAGCAGCTGGCTGCCATTGTGCGGCACCGAGGGAGCAGAGTGGGGTTAAGGGTCTTTGCTCAGGGACCCAGGGTGGCAGTCTGTGGGAGGTGGGGGCTTGAACTCACAACCTGTGGATTCCAATAGGCCACAGTCCTGTATGTCAATTAATACCTGCAAAACTTTGCTACTGTTTATAGGTTGCTCTAAAATAGGCAATTATGCCCAAAGAAAACAATGAGAATAAAATATATAAATGTTGAATTTATGAATTAATTAAAAAATTTTTTTTGGCTTTTGTTGTGACTTTTACAGCCATTTATCACTGTTTCCACATTTTCCACTCCACTGCATATACTTTTGTGTGCTTTTACATAACTCTAAAGTGGAGAATTGCAATGTTTTTGAAAAACCTTTCTTAATACAACATTTTAAATCTATGGAGGGATAAAAAGTGCCAAAATTAAATAAATAAATACAGCATTAAAATAAATAAATAAATAATGTCCAATAATTAATTAAAAACCATGTCACTAATATAAAAGTGCCACAATTAAATAAATAAATACAGCGTAAGCTTAATTAATTAAATGTGTAATTCATTAAATAAATAGAGAATTAAATGTATAAATGTGTCATTAATTTAATAAAATATGTCTTAATTTTATTTAAGAAAAATATATTATTTCAGTGTGCATTTAATTATTTCATGGTCCTGTGTCGCAGTGCATCAAAACCATTAAAAGAATCTGTCAAACTCACCCATCACACATTAAAACCAGAGGGCAGCAGATCAGGTGAAAATATTTATTTGTGTCATTATGAATACTTGACTGTATGCTGTCAGCTCATAAGTCATGAGGCAGGCCAGGGCCCGGGAACAATTTTACCGTAAGTTTTGTATCTAACGTGCCGGTGCGCTTTATTTTCCATTAGCTTTTTACTGACTATTTTTCTACTCTCACAGTAATACGGTACAAAGTGCGTTCCTTTTCCAAAGATACGGGACAGGTACTTCTACTTCTACATACGGAACTATTCTATTTTTCAACGGACGGTTGGCAACCATAGTTTTCACTCATGTCTTCAGAACATACCTTAACTTAAAACTAATCGTTTCTCCAGTGCTTTTGTATTCTGTGTATCAACACTGTTATATATGGATGGAAGAGAGTTTATAAGTAACTTTTTTGAAATGTGAACTGTTTTCTTTGTTATGGACTATTGCTATTTGAGCATCTAGTGCACTCTTGTCTAAACTGTTGGGAGTAACACACTCAGTGACTGTTTGTGATTTTTTTCTATGTTAGACATTTGTTTATATAATGTAGCAAAAAACTAAAACATATACTCTTCAGAAAATGGATGGAAGCCAAATATCAGTCAAAATCCAATAAATCTATTTAACAGAACTTAAAGGGAGCAGTGAGACCACTTAAATAAGTACAATTGTTATTAAGCTCCTTGGAAAACAACGATCAACGTTTCTTTTTTTCTTTTTTTTTTTTAAACAGTGTCCTGTCTGGCGAGGTGGCAATAAGAAAAATTGTCTTGATGCCAAAAAGAGCCCAACAGATTTTACTCTCACAAGTGGAGCAGTAGGGCTATTGCAATAGTGTTCTTCTTGATTTATGCATATAAATTGCTTTATTATAATTATGCAGGGAGTTTTACAGATTATATGGACACTGCAATGTAAGTAGATCAGAAAACGAAAAAGAATAAAAAGGAGAAAAGATTAGATTCCGCAGAGTCAGTTCTGCATGTTAAACCTGCTGTTGTGACTCATCAACCACTGCATAAAATGTTGTGACTCGCGAATTACTACTTAAAATCTAGATCGCTTGTTGTAGTTCCTACCTTCTTCTTTATAATGTCCACTGCTCCCTGTGCAGTTAGCTGGGGGGGAAAAAAGATGAATACTTTTACATTTTGAACTCTTACAAAATCTCACTAGATATTTTGAGCAAAGTATAAGATATTTTGGATATTGGTGCTTAAAAACACAGTTTAACTGTTGAATAAAAAATAGGGCTTAATATCCAGGTAACATTATGCTGAATTGAATATCTTAGATTGATATAATCAACTTTTTTCATTAACATTGTCTGTTTCACAGACTTTCACAGTTAAATACTACTGCATTTGCATCAACTAAACGAGCAAATACTCACCAAAACATGTTGCTTTATACCCCTGAGTGAAACAAATAAATTCATTAGGGTAATACTGAAGATTTTAAATATATATGTATATATTTAAACATTTTCATACCATAGACATGCAGTCCAGAGAGTACATTATAGCCTCAGAGCAGCTGTAAGTTTGTAGCGATGTCCTGTTCCAGCTGATGATCAGCTCAGCATTGCTGTTCTCATCATTTGCCAGAACATGGCCCTAAAAACAGGTATTTACTCTACATATATATATATATATATATATATATATATATATATATATATATACATACAGGTAAAAGCCAGTAAATTAGAATAACTTGATTTATTTCAGTAATTGCATTCAAAAGGTGTAACTTGTACATTATATTTATTCATTGCACACAGACTGATGCATTCAAATGTTTATTTCATTTAATTTTGATGATTTGAAGTGGCAACAAATGAAAATCCAAAATTCCGTGTGTCACAAAATTAGAATATTGTGTAAGGGTTAAATTTTGAAGACACCTGGTGCCACAAACTAATCAGCTGATTAAGTCAAAACACCTGCAAAGGGCTTTAAATGGTCTCTCAGTCCAGTTCTGAAGCCTTCACAAACATTGGGAAGACTTTTAGATTTGACAGCTGTCCAAAAGGCACCATCAACACATTGCACAAGGAGGAAAGACAAAGGTTATTGGGCTGAAGAGGCTGGCTGACTGTTCTCAGAGCTCTGTGTCCAAACACATTAATAGAGAGGCAAAGGGAAGGAAAAACTGTGGTCAGAAAAAGCGTACAAGCGATAGGGATCACCGCGCCCTAGTCAAGATTGTGAAAAAAAAACCATTCAAAAATGTGGGGGAGATTCACAACGAGTGGACAGCTGCTTGAGTCAGTGCTTCCAAGATCCACCACCAAGAGACGCTTTGAAAGACATGGGTTTCAACTGCCGCGATACCTCGTGGTCAAGCTCACTGTTGACCAAGAAACAGCGCGAGAAACGCGTCTCACCTGGGCTAAGGAAAAAAAGAGCTGGACTGCTGCTGAGTGGTCCAAAGTCATGTTAAACCACCAAAGCTAATTTTGCATTTCCTTTGGAAATTGGAGGTCCCAGAGTCTGGAGGAAGACAGGAGAGGCACAGGATCCACGTTGCCTGAAGTCTAGTGTAAAGTTTCCACCATCAGTGATGGTTTGGGGTGCCATGTCACCTCTGCTGGTGTCAGTCCACTCTGTTTCCCTGAGATCCAGGGTCAACGCAGCCGTCTACCAGCAAGTTTTAGAGCACTTCATGCTTCCTGCTGCTGACCTGCTTCTATGGAGATGGAGATTTCAGGTTCCAACAGGACTTGGCTCTTTAACAACGCCAAAAATCTACCCGTGCCTGGTTTATGGACCATGGTATTTCTGTTCTAAATCGGCCAGCCAACTCCCTGGCCTTAGCCCCATAGAAAATCTGTGGGTGTGAAAAAAGATGCAGAATGCCAGACCCAAAAACGAGAAGAGTTGAAGGCCACCATCAGAGCAACCTGGGCTCTCATAACACCTGAGCAGTGCCAGAAACTCATCGACTCCATGCCATGCCCACATTAATGCAGTAATTGAGGCAAAAGGAGCTCCAACCAAGTATTGAGTATTGTACATGCTCATATTTTTCTTTTTCATACTTTTCAGTTGGCCAGCATTTCTAATGGCACCAGGTGTCTTCAAAATTTAACCCTTACACAATATTCTAATTTTGTGACACGGAATTTTGGATTTTCATTTGTTGCCACTTCAAATCATCAAAATTAAATTAAACGTAAACACTGTTTCTGAATGCATCAGTCTGGCTGTGCAATGAAGTATAATATACATGTACAAGTTAACACTTTTAAATGCAATTACTGAAATCAAATCAAGTTTTTTCAAAATATTCTAATTTACTTGTTATCTATATATATATATATATATATATATATATATATATATATATATATATATATATATATATATATATGTAACTTTTTGTAGAACATATTCATTTATTGAACTTACTGAGTTGTTGCTCCAGGAATAGGAGCACAATCATTGCTTCCAAACTTTGGCACAACATAAAATGTGCCATTATTTGTTAATCCAAGGTAGTGCAGTTGATCTCTTCACAGGAAATGCAAACAGGCGGCACCTAAGGGCCAAATGTCAAAAAGGATGTCAACACGATGTCAACATTTTTTCAACAATGTTGACAACATTGTTCTAAAAAAATAAAATACACATATTATCTATATTATAGTATAGTATATTATAAATCAGGGTAGCATTTAATGAATAGCACTGCTTTTGACCAGAACTAGTTTTAATAACAGATTTAGATAAGATAATTTTAAAAACAACAACATGAACAAAAGAAGCGCTCTCAGCGTTTATCTAGACTGCCAAACTGAAAATTACCAGCGAAATAAAATCGATTGGCTGAGTTTCTTTAAACAGAATAGATGAAAGATGAGGAGTGAAAAGCAGGATCAGGTGAGTGAATTGGTTGCGAATAATAATCGTTGCACAGATCTGGGAATTTCCCGGGAAATTTTCGGGAATTTGCAGGATAAAAGTCTAATGTAAAGCAGTAATACGTTTATAAAGAAGGTAAAGCTTTAAAGTAATAAAATGATGACAAAACGATGCATTGGTTTACATTACAAAAGTTCAGCTGTGGAGCAATATCACGGAAAATAGTATTTTAGATAAAAAGTCTCCAAGCTCACGCTATTAGCTATTAATGATTCATTTATAAGTTAAAGTAACATTCTTACCAACAAAGAGAAAGGGAAGGATAAATGAGATCATCATTTCACAGCTTAGTCCGCTAATGCCACCGCTCTAGGTCACGTCTGACTGGGCATCACTGACATTCACTGAGCTACAGGCGGGTATACTGCCCCGCCCCCCAGAGGGCAGACGCGCCCACAAACCTCTGAAAGTAAAGGTAATACAGATAAGATTGTTTTTTGAAAAATGCTCGCCGAAAGCAAAACATGCAGACCAAGGCAAAGAAGTCTGAATTGAAAACATGAATTAATCATATAACTTTTCTTATAGTAAAAGAATAAAACGGGTCCCAAAGACTTCTTAAAAGAAAATACCAACTTTATTGATCCCATTCATTATCTGTAGAGCTTACAGCAAAAAAAAAAAAAAAAAAAAATAGGCCCTCTTAATTGTCAAAAACGTGCTCGTGCCAATTTTCCCTTTCACTTAGGGTTGGTGAGTCAACAAAGTGGGAAAAGTGCAACAAATTTTCTTTGGAAACACATTGGCAGGCCATATTGACATTTAATAGAAGCGCTGTCCTCCCTAGTGTTCCATTTGTTGATCTCTAAAATAAGATTCTTCCTAGTCAACACTGCATTTATGGAAGAGGATTAGGGCTAGTGGGGAAAAAAAAAAAGTTAACAACACAGACAGACTTGACACAGACACAACACAGACAGACTTGACACAGACACAACACAGACACAGTTGTTGAAGAGGATGGATCTCAGTACTCAGAGTGCTGTGGAACGTGGGTGTGAATGTGGATTTAGGCCAGATGTGTGTGTGTAGGTAGGCATGTGTGTATGCATATGTGTGCAGATGTAAATATTGGTATGTAAATGGGTATGTATATGTATGTATGTGGGTGTGAAAAAAAAAAAGATAAAAATAAAAAAAAGATAATAAAAAAATTAAAAATAACAACAAAACATAGATGTTAAACAGGAAGGTACTTTTAGGTTGCTTTCAGTGCAACTAGAGGGAGAAGGGGTATGATAGATAAGTTCTACTTCTTCATACCCCTTCTTTCAGACAATTTACAGTAAGTTCAAATTATTTAAATCGAATCGGAACAAGAAATTTTAAATTAATATTTACCATCATTTTTTTTTATGTGATACACATTTGTTACATATTTCTGAAATTGATTTAATTATTGTTATTATTTGATCATTTCTGAAATTGGAATTGTTCTATTTATTATTATTTGTTCTTTTGATTCATTTATATTATTTGTTAATTTGATTTATTTATTTTTTTTTGTTACTAATATTATTGTCTGAAATAAATAAATATTCATTCATTCATTCATTCATTCATTTTTAAATTTTATTTCAGTTTAGTACGAGAAAAAAGTCAGAAGAATTCTGACTTTAAAGGCATACTATGCAACATTTTTCAGTTAATTAATGTGTTCCACAACGTTTTGGATGATTAAATGAGTCATTTCAGGCCGAACAAAGGTTTTCTCGCCGCTTCCTGGTGGTCTGTGGGGAAATACCGTGCATTTGCAATTGCAGGAGTTAATCGACCCTGGTAGTCCTTGAAGCACTGACTCCAGCAGAGTCTGATACTGCTCCATAGAGCTGCGATTATGGGGCTGTTTTGAACTAACCAGGAAAAAAATGCTCTGTACTAATTGGATAGACCTACAAACTAATAAGAGCAACGGAGGTTGACGCATGTTGCTTAATGCGATAGTTGTTGTCCACGAAAATCAAAGCGTGCAGTTTCACGCGCTTCTAGAATAAGAAGATGACTTGATCACGTTTCTCTGTTCCTTTAAAATTAATTTGCTGTCGACATCTTCTAGAACAGACCCACAGCAGAATCTACTCACCCAAACTCTCCAGCTGCAGCTATTATTGTTGTCACCTGCCGCTTTGGTCACGCGGGTTGGATTACGCTACTCTGATCATCTGTCCATCATCGTGATAAAGCCCGCCCTGACAATTTGATTGGATCGCCTGACAGTGGGCTTTAATATTCGCGCTACTATGGATATGAGCCAGACCGTAACTTCCCCAAACTCAAACCTTGTGGGCGGACTTTATCTCGGACTGGCACCCAGGCTACCTAATTCACCCACAGGCTCAGAAGTCTCGCAAGAGTCGGTCTTGTTTTACGGCGAGAACTTGGCTAACTACAATCTGTTATTTAGACACATGGATAACAAATAATGTATGAAAAACATGCTAAATTTTCAAACTCTGAATTCTGACTTTAATCTCAGAATTCTGACTTTAATCTCAGAATTCACACTGAATTAATCTCAGAAATCTGACTTTTAATCTCAGAATTCTGACTTTTTTCCAATACTAAACTGAAATAAAATTTAAAAATCTGTTAACTTTTTTTTTTTTCCAGTGGCCCTAATCCTCTTCCGTAGCATTCCTACTCTCCAGAAAAGCTTAATTTTTGATGGCAAAAATTACATTTCAAGGTTATATTCATTTTTGATATCCGAAAGAGTAATTATGACTAGCAGTAACTCTATTATGGAAATCTAAAAGTAGAATTGTCACAATTAATTTTCAGTTGGAAGAATGTTTATTTTAGATATCTGGAAGTAAAAGCCCAGTACACCTGAGTGGGAAACCTGAGATCATTTGTACTAGTAAGAATTGCATTTTAGATGGAAAAGATGTTATTTTAGATATCTGAAATAAGTATTACAGGTTTTGAAGCAGGAAAATAACCATTTGAGACATTTCAGAATACATATTCAGTCGAGCTAATAAATGTCAAACTTGCCTGCCAGTCTATGAATACAAGCATGCTTTGTATGAGCATGCTTCTTTCAACTTTTTAGCGCATTTTGCACAAGGAGAAGCTCGTTCCTGCGAAACACTGCCACGCGGTTGGTACAGGGTTGTGCAAAGGTTGCCTTTTTAAGGATAATGGAGTGGGCAGGTCGTATTGATACTTCGAGAAAATCCTCCACCATCAGGTAGTCCCTATATGATGTCTCAAACCTTGCCGGAAATCGGCGGTAGTTCCGCTTAATTTTCCTCCCAGCCTGCAGGTAGTCTTTTACTACTGTAACAATCCTATATGCGCAAATTATGGTGCTGGGGCCAGGCACCCAGCTTTATAAATGACCCGCCAGGGTTCTGGCACTAGAAGGTGAATTGAATGAATGGTGGATGGAATGAACAGACCAGATGTATGGATGTAGATATAGATGGATGGATGGTTGTTTAAGAAGTCAAATTCGCCGTGAATCTTTTCGTTTTCTGTCTGATGCTGACCAGCGAGGCAACACCGAAACAATCAATCCGAAGGCCGGGTATACCGAAACGCCATTATTATACCGCCGAAAGTCAGGTTTGTAAAAACTATGCTTAGAGGTACATGTTGCTAGATTTCCCATTTCTATCCATTCTCCTGTCTTCGGTGCCGAGGCTGCATTACATATTCTACGTTGACAGCCTGCTACCGTTAAAACATGCGCGTAGCGGCAAGTTAGATCTTTTTGTTAAGTTACCTCAGAATTTGGAAGGCATATAAAGTTTGAGAAAAACTGAAGAATTTTTACATGAAAGCGCTTGCCAAATACCAATCTTTGATCCTGGTTCGCGTTTCCGCTTTCCTAGAAATCACATAAAAAACATATGAGCATTTGCCATGATGTGATGCTTTTCTAGATTAGCACCATCGGCGTGTTTGTGGGCCTTTTCTTTCTATAAATCACAGCATAAAAAATGTGTATAATGAATACATTTTTAACCACCTGATGTTACAACCTTTTTTTTATCTGTTTGCCCTGTTTATTTTCTTAAAGGGTCAGCATTCCTCGCAGCGACCTCCTGCCACCTTACAAGTACAAAGCTCATTGAAAGCTGGCTTAGCGTTGATCCTTCAGACAGTTTGGGATTACCATTGCACTGTCTATCGGATGGTCCGAATGCAGGCCAGAACATCCTGCCTCCACCCAGAAGCCTAGACCTGCAGAGCAATATTGGGAGGAACTTGGATGGCTCTGCTTTAGGCGAGAACTGTGGACTTGTCTTCACCCCAAAGAGACCAGAAGCCTGAGCAGATCCCTGATTCAACTTTCAGCACTTCTCAAAAACCAGCCTTTCTTAATAACTTTCCCACAGACTGATAGGTCATCTATGGATTTCTAATAGACTGTAACTTCGAGTTTTAATCATCATCATCCAAAACTGTCTTTATCTGTCTGATGTTTTTTCCCAATACGATCTATTAAAACAGAGAGATCTGAATATTAAGTCCAGGTGTTGCTGTAAATGGCTTATGATTTAAAGAAAACTCTGTTTCTTTACAGTTGCTGTTTTATGTCAATGTGAATAAAAGCTAGAAGAGATTTAACCCTAAAAAAAAGGAAATACAGTTGTTTTGTATTTGTATGACAGGAAGGCATTGAGGAATTATTTTCAGGTGGGGAATGGAGCCTAGGCTGAATAACCGATAACTTCGCCTTTATCCACCTACGACACAGCCAATAAGCTTTTAACCACGCCTCGAAAGCATCAAACGTTCATCTTAAAAAGGCCTCCCCCCACAACTCATCTGCTACCTAGTGCGCAGGCGGGATGCAATCAGACTTCATTCGATGAGACTCCATTTCAAATTCACCTCCAGCCCCTCCTCCCATCATAGCTAAAACTTAATCAGAGTGTCATTCCTCCTGCTCTACTGCATCTCCTGTCTCATCTTAACCAGTCCAGCAGAAGACCGCCATGTTGAGCCTGGTTCCCAAGCAGAGGCTTCTTCCCAGCAGGAGTTTTTCCTCTCCACTGTCGCTCATGCTTGCTATGCTCATCATGGACAGGTTCTCTCCCCAACCTGTGAATAAACCGATTTCCATCTTCCAGGTCCCTGAGTGAAGCTCTAGTATCAGCTCACGTAGTTCACTGGATCTCCCCATAAAGCTCAGCAGACCGTCTCACTAACCAGCAGTCTACGGACTGACCATCTTTATCTATCTCCACTCCACCACCAGTTTCAGGCCTGGGGGGAACAGCCTTGTTCTTTACTCCTGTTCATGCATATCTATCAATATTAAGCGCTATGTTTCCTGCTGAGGTCTGAGCGCCCAAGACAAAGTATTGTATCAATAAATTTCTTCTAATTGTCTTTTCTCTTCATGTGAGTTTTTCATTTTAAATGTCTCCATGTCTGATTTATAGGTGCTCAAACAAAAAAAAAAAAAGAAAAATATTTAGCCCCGCCAAATTTTTTCCAAAAATAAAAACTGCTAAACACCACGAAACCCCATTTGAAACTTTAAATGAACCCTCAGACTTTATAGCTCCACATCTGGACTACAACTCAGGTAAATTTGGACTGAATAAGTTGAAGCATGTTTGTTCCACAAAGTTTTAAGTTGGTGTGCTATACTGTAGGTGGAATGTAAAGTGAAAATGCATTTTCCACCTCATAAAAGGGAATGGGGCAAACAAATATGCTGGATTTACATTATTGGAGACCTACTACTGCATAAGGCAAAACCCTTTGCTCCTAAGATTTAGCTGCTGTTTAATTGAAATTTAAGAACAATATCCCCAAACTGAGTAGAGAATAAGAATAACATAGCAAGTTTATGTAAAAGCATGCCAGTTACATCACCTGAAATGGTCATAATTACCTTGGGCCCCTCAGCAGAAGGACCTCTATTTCCACATCTCAAGTTTCCAATTATGGCTGCCATTAGGGGCAAGGGCTAAAAATGTAATACCTGCTGTTGCATTACTCCTGCAGAGTCACACATGTCAGGTGGAATTTTAAATCTCATTTTATGTGTTTACATAGCTATAAAACAAAAAAGTATTTGTAAAAAAAAAATACATTTGAAACATGTTTTAGAAATTTTAAAGGGACACTATGCAACATTTTATTTTCAGTTAATTAATGTGTTCCATAACGTTATGGATGACTAAATGAGTCATTTCAGGTTGAACAAAGGTATTCTCGGCCGCCCTGGTGGTCTGTGGGGGAAATACTGCACTTGCAACTGCAGGAGCACCGACCCGCACCCACAGGCTCAGAAGTCTCGTGAGAGTCAGTCTTGCTTTACGGCGAGAACTGCTACACCCCCCAGTTAAAAGCATTCTCGTTGCTAGCACAGTGGCAATCTTTGTGCAGTTATGCTACGTTCACGCAGCAAAAGCAGCAAAATCGCATCTGCTGCTTCATTTTTGCTGCTTGTACCAGTTAGTACTGACGCGCGGCTGAAGCAGCTTTGCTGCTCTGGCTGCAAAAGTGTGTCTGAGGCGCGTTGGGCGGAGCTTCACTATCCTTTCTCTGCCTTGCAGCTATA